>VBVQ01005269.1:0-12237 GCA_011636635.1 Tetramorium simillimum | reverse complement strand
AATAAATATCAGGAATAAAACATGATTTTTATGATGTCTTTTTATTAATTTTATAATAATTAGAAATTAATCTCTTTCATTATGTGGCCATAACTACATGGTACTTATTGCGGCGAGAACTGTAATAGTAATTTAGTGGCCAAAAACGGTAAAATTGGAACTTATAACATAATTCTTATTTTTAAAACTATTTAATTTTATTTGCTTGCCAATTTTTAATTTATTATTTAAAAGATTCTTAAGAATAAATTAAAGTAGTCAAAGATATTAGGTAACGAAAAGAATTTAATTAAAATGCGTTTGTATCTTTGAAAATCCTTAAAGTGGCCACAAATGGTGCATCGACTCTACACAATCTGTTTTCGCGTTCTTTTTACTAAATATAATTCGATCCGCAACGAGACGTGTATAATATGTATCTGTTGTACGTCAAACTTTTATAATTCTCAAAATCGTATATTCGTGTCCATTGCACGAGTCCATTAGAGTCACATAAATAAGTTGATATTTTAGAGACCCAGTTTGGCGAATCCGATTTGCATTTAATATTAGTCGCAAATCCGCGATATGCTTGTTGATTAGCTGAAACTTTTACTATATACCGGCGTCCAGCTGGCGTCAACTAAGCCAATTACGTGGGGACAAGTTTGCGCGATCACGTTCATCGACCGACACACACACACACACATACACACACACACACACACACACACACATCCCCGGAAAGTGATGAAGATTATTTGTCCGTTTCGCAATAATAGTCGGGAAAGATTTGAACCGCGTAAACTTCTGTTGTCGCGGTGTAATAGACAACGTAAAGCCGGTAAGATTCATATCGCCAAATAGGAACGGTTGCCAGCGCGCAGCATAGGTAAGCAGAGATATATAGATACCGCTATATGCCGCGACGATACAGCGCCTTCCTTCCTCGCGATAACCCCACCCCCGAGTTTCGGGAATTTCCCCCGGCGAAGTTTCGCTAAAGCACGAGCGATTATCCGAGCTGTTCCCTCCGATTGTGGCAACCATACGGAGACATGAATGTACGAGCATGTCCCGTCATGCACCTATAAACTAAGTTATAGGTATCCCGGAAGGGGCGAGGGCTCCGCGCGGCAGCGGAGATGCGGAAGAGTAGTAGACATTAAGCTCGGATTACGTAGTTTAGCGCGTTTGATAACCGCCGCGGCTATCCGCGTGGAATACGCCGCGAAAACTTCCGACGTGACGATATCTGCGCGGCGGAATGAAGAAACCGCCCCGGCCACCGAACACTTAAATCTTTCCATTCAAGAGTTGGACGCCACCTTAAAATATTTCCACTTCGGAGTTAAGTTTGTAAACGTTCCTTAAACGTCTCTCGGAGGCATTTTACGTGCTCCCGGACGAAAAAAAAGGTGAGCGCGCGGTTATAACTACGCTCAGAATAGCGCGCGCTGATATCCGGTGATTATGCGAGTGGCTCTCTAGGAGGTCAATTTGAGTTGGGTCGTTTCAATCCCCTCGGGGGAGGGCATTAATATTAAGTTCGCGAAAGAATTAGCGTGTCCCCGAAGATTTTTACGTCGCGCCGGATTTCGCGCAGCTCGTATTTCAGTTGTAACGACGGATAGGACGGCGGTTAAAAAATTTTAACTGGCACCGCGCGACATTTGCATGCAAATCGTGCATATTGTAGTTTGTCACATGCGGAATATGGCAGGCACTCGCCAGGACCGGGTGAGGAGGGGGGAGGGGGCATTAAGTTTATGCCCCGCGCGGAATTACGTAGTTTAACACGTTGATAACCCCGCGGAGTCTGCTACGCTGCTTTAATCGTAAAATGTGGGTCGTATCATCCCTGCCGTCGTGTATTCGCCGATCGGTGATGACAGCATTCGAGGCATTCGACAGCACGCATATTTAATTAATACCCTTAACGAGATTTCGTTCGACACGATTATGCGGTCAATTCCCGAAGCTATTTTTTTTTTTACGTGAGTCCGATGAAAAAATAAACATACCATTCATAAATTCGAGGTCCTTTTTGTTCTATCGAGATATTTTTGCAGAAAAAAAAAACGATTTCCTATCATCTATTTCTACTCTCTGGTATTCACTTTTAATTATTGAATTGTTACTTGTCATTCAACATTAACTAAAGTTCTACTAATCGGATATATATCTTCATTTTCTATCTACGTCACAGTCAGAAATGTGATAGAGAAATCGAGGAGAAATAATTTATCAGAGTTAATTATTATCATGATAGTAAATATCGTTTCCACGGTCCGATTTCGAATTCACAAATCATTAATAGGTCAGTCTGATGATATTGCTTTTCAATTAGTAGATATTAATTAAAACTCTACTGATCGGATGTATAATATTCATTTTTTATCTATGTTACAATCAGAAATATGTTAGAGAAGAAATCGAAAAATTGATGAGAATTAATTATTGTCGTGATAGCAAATGTCATTTCCATGTTCCGATTTCGCATTCACAAATCATTAATAGATCAGGATATTAATGTTAATCAGATATCTCGGCGGAATATACTTTAAAACAGGATTTCTCTGCGCTCGATTTTTGCAGCTAACCCGAATCTTTTAGCTGCGAGCTAACAAACCGTTCTTTCTCGCGATATTGAATTTATTATCGCCTTTCATCACCCTTTTGCTCGCGCACGGTTCCGCGTAAGTAGCCCGCATATCGATGATTACCGGTCCTGCGATATGTATGCCGGTAGATCGTTTCGCCGAGTAACGAAATCCCGGCAGATTGCACGTGGAAGCGCATGTTATATTCCGCGGCATAAATTGGGAGCGGTGCGAGAAGCGGTGCCGTATATCGGCCGCTCATGCAGCAACGGCCACGATGCGTACTTTGCGCTTCGGATCCCGAGGGAAATTTTCATGGCGGTCAGTGTAAACTATATACTCTACGACTACCTCGGTCATCAGGGAACCTCTCTCGTTGATATCGGTTTTGATATTTGTACGTCGCGTTCGTCAACAATTTTTATCGTCGGCATCAAACGTCAAACTAGCTCTATCGAATTGCCCGATTACTTATGCTGGCGCATAATCTGCATACGCTTGGAAAACATGCCATGGTAATTGGTTATTCGGTAAATCTGGGTCCCCCGGTTAATCCTAGGATTTGCAATATTTTAATAAAAATCCATAAATGTAAACTGAAATGAAAAATGATAATAACTTGGAAAGCGAGAGATTGAAATATTAAGGATTATTTTTTTTTAATTTACTGAAAAGATAATGTAGCTAATATGAAGATAAATATCGCAGGACACCTCTATTATATTCTAAGAATAACTGTTATTAATTCTGGAAAAATCAAGAAGAATGTAGACGTTCTATTGTTAAATGGTTCCATTATTTTTCGTAGGTGCCACGTTTCTCAATTTTCTATCACGCGAACGCAAGTTATCTCCGATCAGCGATTCGGGTTCGTACAGCTTGCGCGACAGTCAGATAATCCGATAGACCAACATTTCCAGGCCACTCTCTTCATCTCCCTTTGCGCACCGATATATCAGTACAACAGACCGTTGACCTATCTATTCAGTCATAATAAATTGGGTGAGGAACAAGTTACCGATTTTCTACGGTCTGATCGAAATCGGTCGATATTTCAATCGTGCATTTAAAATAAATCATGAAGAATCTCGACGAACCTTAAATCAATTTCCACCTGAAAAATAACTACCTCGCACCGTACTCGTTCTGGAGTCGAGCGCGAATAAAACTTTAGCATTTTTGAGAGAAGTTTACAAAGTAACTTCTCTTACACGGTCGTGATATTATCGGAAGGAAAATCCGTTGGGAAAGCAGAGTGCGACAGCAAGAGAGGAAGTGGCGCAAGAGCAAAATAGAGATTGCTACTGTTAATAATTTTGTCAAAATTATTCTTGTAATAATATAAACGGATAAAAAGAATTTATTTTCTAATTAGTTATTTTGAATGGTTTTAGGTTCATAGATTAATTCATAGATTAAGTATAATCGAGACGTCTGAATTTGAAAACTGAAAATCCTTGAAAAATAACGTAATTTTGCGAATTGCACCTGTGGTTAAGAAAATATAATACTTGGAAAACTGTCTGGTACACACATATAAAGAAGATAGATAGATTTTATTATAATATAGTTTCTGTTGCATTTGCAGTGATATGCGCATTTGCTGAAATACTTACGCCACAGAACTCTGGATTTCGCTATGCCGCGGCGTAAAATAGAAAGAAAATGTGAAAAGTAAGCAGAAATAGCGCCATATACAACGTTTAGCGAAGGAAGAAAATTCGGACGGGTGAGATTGCCTCGCGAGCGTTTCCGCCAAATAGGACCTTTGTTCCCGGTTATTTGAAGCTTTGCGATAATCTCGCGAAGATATTTTGCCTGGCACGACGAAAGATCGATCTACATATACGAAAGTTTTTATTCGTTTTTCGTGAGTGTCCGCATCTTCAAGAGAATATATTCGAATCTTTATTACGTAATAAAAGAGCGGTAGATAATTAAATATTGCTTATAATTCTTATTCTTTCTTCAATGATCATTATTTCATTTTGCGATATTAATGCAAATGTTAATGCATTATTTACTCAAAGTCGTTAAACATAGACGTTAAACATTTTTTAACGGACACGCCTCTAATTGGAATTTCTTTAAAATTAGATACAAAGAACCTCTTGTAGCTAACTGAAAACTAGAATTTTATCAACAGGCTTTTGAAGCTTAATCTCTTGAAACCCCGTCACGTCACGTTCTATCACTGGTGTTAAATAACTTTCTAATTAAACATTGATCGACTTCGAAAGCTCTGAAAAAAAGCACGATGTCGCTATTGATCGCTGCGCATTTTGTCCCTTTCTATGTTCATCTCATATATTTTGCGCGAAATTTCTTTATCAGCTCCGTCGCAACGATGTTTACAACTTCCGCGTGATTGCAACGACAAACGAGCTCCATTCACTTATCGGAGCAGCTCGCGCGTTCGCCGGGCGGAAAAATTCTCCGGAAGATCTACTCGATCGCGCCGACAATCTTTTTCCTATCGTAACTGTTCCCGGCAACGAAATTCGCGCGGACGATCCGTGCGCGCAGAGAAACCCGGATAGCGATCGTCTGCGGCTTAAGGGATCGTTAGCATCGTCGTTCACGATATACCGTAGAGCCCCGATTGTCGTTGTTATTGCCATAACTTTGCCATTATCCGACTTGGCAACTCTCGACTCGGTCGCAGTTTTCCCTTCGACTCTCAGCTCTCTGCCTTCTCTCTCTCCCTCTCGTCAAACTGCTGTTAAACAAAGTGGGTTATAAAGGGGACCTTCCGATCTCCCAAACTGATAGTATAGGCGTTCAACCATTATGGAAGTTACGATATCCGGAGAATCCCGTTTAGATTGATCATTATTTATTTCTGCGAGAAGAGAATTAAATCGTCATATCAGATCTCAATTACTTTTCTGTTTTGCAAAGCCGAAGTCTGTACACGTCAGATATCGGCGTAAAAAGTGCAATTAAAATTTAAATGAAATTAAAAAGAAATGTTTTCGCGTTCAATTTCATATATATAATACGCGCGATTTGCGTTCAAAAGTCACGCTCGACGTTCCAAGAATAATAATGAATGTCTTAACATTCGACGTCCTGGCGGTAAGTGCGCTGACTCGACGCTACGCGGAGATAGGTCCCTAATCCGATTTTCTTTTCTCACTCTCTGGTCTTTGTTCCGGTCTTCAACCTCTTGGGCACAACGCATCCTTCAACCCTCGGTCGCTCATCCTTCAAACACCGCTCTCCATTTCCCCAGCCCTTGGCTCCTTCTATTTGCTCACCTCTCGTTCTCTGTTTGCGCGACCTTAATATTTCCGTAATACTTCTTCGACGCCGCCTCGTTTAATACGCCTAGCTTTATGTTACATTCGACGATAAACTGGGAAAATGATACGTCAACAAACGTTAACGTTCCCGATGCAACCTCTTTACTGATGTTCTTCAAGCAACGTTCTTCCGCACACATTTTCTAATCCGCCTGTTCGAAGTGCAGGCTAAAACTTTTGTATTTTCTCTTGATTATCTTACTAAAATACATACGAAAAAAATGACAGCTATTTCAATATTTAATTTCGTAATTTAATTTGGTAATTATGAAATTAAAATGGTGAATTAAAATTCACGCAAAATCTTGCGACTGATCCGAAGCGGCTATTTGGCTAATTTTTAATTACTTCTGAGTGCAAATTTAATTTGTAGAATTTAATTAGAATGGCATTTGCTATTTAAAATTGAAAAACTATGAACAAAATTAATTAAATCAACTTTTAACACGCTAAGATAAAGGGTAGACTTTTCACGGGTATAAACAATTTTACAACACATGCTTTTACAGCACTATAAAGTTATAATGCTGAATAAAAAAGTAATAATAAGTTATTATAACATATTTCATTAATAGATTGTTCATGCTTATTTCTCTGTATAATATAAATAAGAGTAATATTTTATGGTATCTCATATCCTCATCCATTATTTTTCAGCCTTTCGTAGATCTCTTTCAACACAATATTTTTATTACTTATCGCATTAAAGCGTTAAAAGCTTTTTCTCTTTTGAGAAAAAAAGAGACTTTATATTACCTATTATCGTCGACAAAATTAAATAAAGCAGGCGCAAAGTTGCAAAAGTTTTAATATAATATCCTTCATTTTAACTTACAACTGAATAAAATCTGATTGACATATAAGCCTCATTCCAACATTTTGATGCATATTCATAAAGATAATCATGCAATAAATATGATTAATCTGTTAATTTGTTAAGCAAAATATATTTAAACAATAAATGGTTACATTTATATCTGCCACTCATATTATTTTGGTTTCAACATATCCGGCAATATCGATAAATTACATGTTATATGACACATAAGAAAATGTAAAATGTAAAAAAAGAAAAAAGTAAAAAAGACATATTCTTTTAATTTTATTATGTTTTATACGCTCATGTGTATTAGCGTCACTACTATTATTGTGACATCATCATTTTCCCTTCTTTTTTTTTCGTGAAACCAGACGTAACTTTCAGCGTCATTACCACTGCGAAAATTTTCGCGCTTAACGCGTCGGTTCCTTGCGCGACGAACAACCGCAAGTCTTCCGATAAGAGACGAACTTTCGTTGTGACGTCCTGTACGATAGCACGAACCGCGACAACATTTCTCGCGAGCGCAATTCTTATCGCCGACTCTACTTTTCATCTTCTTTTTCCTCACGTTTTTTTTGGCGAACAGTCATAAATGGAGCAACTAAAATTATTAAAAGTGGATCTAAAATTTATTGCACATTCGGTGATATTTGATTCTATTTGTATACTATGCATTTTATTGTATATTTGTAACCATATAAATCATATATTGACTTCTTTCCTGGATGTCTTTCGCAAAAATATTTTTCTTCTCTAAGTATTATATAAAAATACAAGATGCCAATTCCAATCTTCTGTTTATATAGAAGAACTTCGATTAAAATTAATTTGCTGTGAATCCGTGGAACCGCACTTCGCTATTACAATATTAAAGCTGATCGTACGTTTCACATCGTATAAAATTTCCTTTAAAAATTTCCACATAAAATTAAAAAATTATTCATTATAAAAATCGTAATAAATGCTGCTATTATATTAAATATGCAGAATAGTCTGTAACTATAAAATGTTAAACACAGATTTCTTATTTAAATTGTAAACGAAGAAGAAAATATATGGAAGATAATAGTCATTATTTATTAACATAATTTTTAACAATAAATATTGATAATTAAATGTGTAATTAAAATCCTACAAAAGTATAGTCTTGATATTATGCAAAAAAAATAAAACTTTATTAATGTATAATACAATGTTTACTTTTAATAGCTCGTAACTCAAAAACTGTTGCAAAAATTAATTTGCAATTAATAAACTACTCAACGTGAACAATGCTCTTCTTGTTACACTCGATCGCTTTTTAGGTTCGAGCAGTGTCACGGCCGATAATAAATGATGGTCGAGATCTTACTCCCTCCGCGTCTTCGAGAGATGTTTTTCGGCAATTTCGATATCGATCCCAGATCTTCCGTCGCTCGGCGTCAATTATCTGTGACGTTATACGTTGCTATCTGGCATCTAGCAGGCCTCTTCCCCTCGGGATAGCGGAGTAAGCCGCGTTGAAAAACACATCGTCGGCGGACGAGCATTTTATGATATTTGCCGAGTAAACGTACGCGAAACGAGAACGGGAAAAGATATTGTCCGCCGACGAACGTCGCCAACTCGCAAGTTCGCCAACTAGATTCTACGTGTAATCTGATTTTTACCGTCGTCGGTGCCGCTCAAACTTGAACATTATTGTCGTATTCGCTTCGTTGCGACAACGCGTTTATTTCTGAACCACCGCTTCGACCAAAAACGCCATCCCTACGTTTCAGCGAGTCCTGAAAAGCGTCCGTTCTTTCAACGCATCGCGCATGAATTTATATCCCAAGGTGCTCGTTCTCTTTCTCTTCCTTTCTATCTCTCTTTCTCTCTCTCTCTCTCTCTTTTTCGTTTTTGTGGTTAAACTTCGACAAGAATGCGAAAAATACGAGACGGTCCAAACATTCGATTCGTGAACCGATATAAAGACGACCGTTCTCTTATCGTGCGCCTTCTTCGAACACTACAAAACGATCATCGCCGATAGCAGACTGCAACGTTTCTACATCGATCGACAAATTGTTCGCGAATTCGGCGTATAGTTTGCCTTCAGTTAGACACAATACTAGCGACGTAAAATATCGGAAAAATAGTATTCTAGTGAGATTAAATGATGGCACGAAGTAACGATTTAGCAGATTCTTCATTGTTTATAAAGTTTTAAAATAATATTTCTTTCCTCTTATGAGAATTCATTGCGGTGTTACAAGTTTTTGATTTCGCATCTTTATTGAATTATATTCTAAAAAGAAACAAGGATATATATACTAAAATTAAACCAAATAAATAAAATTATCATTAATATAAAACGATAAAGTTTAACTTTTTCAACGCTTTCAAAATTTATAACACTGAATTATTCCCCAGTTTTACTACTGTATAAATAATCCTCTCGATAATCTCCGATGAATTATTGAAGAACTATAATCACAGCTATTTTAGCGAACGCTATATCGATTGCCTTTGCTATCGTCAGTCGTGCCATATTATTGTATGGATTGAATAATCCATAGCCCGTCTATCAACAGGAGAACCTCGGCGTGATAGCCTATCAACTCTAAGGAGGATACGTCAGATGCTTCCTGGCTTTATTCGGGCCACCCTTTACCCTTGAATGGGTAAGGACGTCAACCCGAAGAGCTTCTTCTGCCATAAACTTCGGGATCACGTAACCGAGCCCATGCCACCATCTATATAAGCCGCGCGCTCGTCTATCGTTGCCCGCGATCCGTCCATGATCCTTTCTAGCCGAGTGTGATATACTATACGTCCGAAAATTTCAATAGAGGACAGACACTTCTCTCATAACGCATGCAAGAATAAAATAACAGTGTCCATGAAACTGGGAGTCGTTAAAATTAACTGTGCTACATGAAAGATATCATTTTATTAGAATAATTGTTTCGTTTTAGAAATATATTCCACTTACGCTACGAATAGGTTTATGTGAGGTTTATGTAAGGTAATAATGTAGTAATTAAAATAATGATGTTACATCTATGTACGCTGTATACTAACGTTTGTAACGAAATAATTATACGCTACCGTTGCGAATAGTACGCTGTACATTTGCGTTATATTATAACATTCTCGATGTACTCTATTAGCGTATACCGTGTTATACATGCTTCTTTTGTTTCGCAATGTACAATTGCAAAATTGAAAATGTTAGTAATAAAATTGGAAAATATCAATAAATTTACCAGGTAGGTTTAACTGATTTAATAAAAAAATTAATAGCGTAAATTTATATGAAATAAATAAAAATTTAGTGCGTGACTTTTACAAATTTTTATTATCACTCTTTTATACGCATATATAAATAAATTTTAGTCGATAAAAAGCAATTGTATTGTTACCAAAAATGTACATATATACCTTTGATTTTTTAATACATCACAAAATATTGCTCAGGTGTATTTGATCAAACATTTTAGAATTTAAAGTATTTTGATATTAAAATGTTAATTTGAACTCGACTTGATTATTAACGTACAGAAGAGATAAGATAATTAATGATGCGAAGATAATTGAATACATACGAGGATGCAAATACGTCCATTGATTACGGGAAATCAAAGTACGGATTTGGCATGTACGAAATTAGCACTAGTCAATTTACGATCGGCTATCGAACAAATGGCACTAACGCGTGATTGAGGTTTCGCGGAGAACGTGGTTTCCCACGAACACGTGCGGCGAATAAATATTGCCGGAAATTGCTGGAAAATGAATCTCGCGCGCGCCGCACGAAGATAATGCGATTTCAGGCATCCGACCGCGGAGGATACATACGTCATACTATTAATTCTTATTAATTTCCAATTCGCGTTCCATTACGTCCCTTTAAAAAGCCCATTTCTCGCAACGCGTAATGCCACGGCTCGCGAAATTCCCTCTCGTGAGTTTTTCAGGTACGTACGTACGCCGCGCCAGTCGCGCGCAAATACATATATCAGCTTAACATCGATACGTTTCGCGCGAAGAGACTCAAATGGTTTCCGGCGGCGAGGTTAAATCTTTGATCGCCCGCCCCGTATCGCGTCGCTTTTATTTTCTCAAACGTGAATTTGTGTGGCCACCGCTCCAGCCGTTGTTTCCGGAAACAAATCTCCGTCCCGCGGGAAACCGTGATCCGTTTACGCCGACGTGACGCGGGGAGGTCTATGGGGGAGGCAGGAACGCGCGAACCACGTGAGTAAATTATGGTGGAGAGAGGGCGATGGGAACAATGATGATAAAAAAAGCATGTATCTTTTTGCGTCGGCTCTACCGTAACCGAACTAAAACAATCGCGGATGAACAACGGCGGAGCAGCGAGGTTTATCTCCGTCGCGCGTTGGCGCCCGGAACTTCCGGAATTTTTGCCAAAATACCGCCCCTCCGAGAGTCCGAAAGTGGCCGTTTCCTGTGGCGACAACGATAACGACTCGCGTATCCTCTCGGAAAGCAAACAAACGGTCTCTTTACAGTCAGCGCAATATTGCATTCTGCCAGTGTGTGAGCTGAAGAGCTCATCCCGCGTAAAAATGTGCGTCCGGCACGCAACGAGAAATTCAATATGAGGACCATCCATTTTATGAGAGCACCGATGTCTATTACGGCCGACTACGATTCGTAAATTGGATTTCTCTATCTGGTCCCGTGATCGGGGACTATTAGTTGCGTGAAAATTAAATAGGATTGTGTTTTATGCGTATCTTATATGAACCGTTCCATTTTCTTATTAGATCCAGTGCCGAACGCAAAGAAATTTAATAATACTCGTTAATTGTTCATTAAAGTTTAATAGATATGGCTTACATAGAAAAATACGAATCGAGAAATTACGAAATTAATATTAATATTACTGTTGTCATTATATTATTATCTTATTAATTATTAACAAGAGAGAGAGAGAGAGTGTGTGTGTGTGTGTGTGTGTGTGTGTGTGTATGTGTGTGTTCAATAAAATTATAATGTTAACAATCGATAATTACATTTGCGAAATATTACTATTGCTATTATTACCTATCGAAGTTTGTTGAACGTGCTAAGTCTTCAATTTCCAATATCTCACAAAAGTGGTTTAACTAGCTGAATGGGAGATCAATATCCGGTAGTCACGACGAATGCGGAACGTTGCAGGCAGACTCATCAGCTGTCGCTGCATAAGTGCCAGTGAACCGCGATTATCGATATGGGATGCGCATTTTGGCATGCTACGCGGTCGGACAAGTGATTTATACGGACGCGCGCACATCCATGGAAAATTCATTTGCCGGGAACAAACAATATTATTATACCTAAATAGAGCGATTTGCATTATCCTCCCTTCGCCCGAATTTTACGTATAACATTGTAAAACAGCACCGCGGCTTGCATGAATATCCGACCGCGAATTGAGGTGAATGTTTGTTAACGAATGGAGATAAACGTGAAAATCGAGGAAATTAAACGTTATCGGTATGATTATCGTGATAACGATCGTAATAAATTTATCACCTTAATACCGTAGCGC
>VBVQ01005268.1:0-12226 GCA_011636635.1 Tetramorium simillimum | reverse complement strand
TGCGCATAGAAGACGAATAGGACTCTATATCTTTCTCTCTCGCACAGATCTTGGCCACACTTTGCAGACAGCATTCCCCCTCCAGGTATATATGCTGTAAGCGCGTAACGCTCTCAATGGAAACTCAACCTTAAACTTTAGATTTTTGTCGTGTCGACCCTGATTACGAATTTTAAGACGTTAAGTTCGATGAATGTCAAAGAGTGCTTTCGCATCTCAGGTTATAAGCTTAATTAGTCTTAATGTTAAATTAAACCATGGAGGTCCATTGGCTAGAATCGTTAAAGACAAAACTCGTGAACGTGGATACGTCGATAGTTCAACAACTATTGCTATCTAAAGTAGAAATTGTGAATGAAATCAAAAGAAGTCAAGATCAACGATTTAATGGTAAACTTTGTTCGTGAATGCGTGTAATAACTTGATTTATAGGAAAATAATCTAAAAGTTCGATAAGCTACTGTGTTATCTGCTTTGAAGTCCTTATGAAATTAGACAATTGTCATATTTTATATTCACTTTTATTTACAGAGGACGAAATTAAGATTAAAGAATTAACGTCAAAATTGGCTGCTATGAAAGAAATGCTATATACAGAGATACAAACTTTAGAACACAAAAAGAGCGAACTATCAAAAGAGGTTTATTTAGTGAGTATGATATACCTTAATTTATTTTCAGTCTGGATATTCTACTACTATAGAATACTCTAACAGGATGAGCTAAAAATGGAAAAAAAGAAGCTCTTGCAAGAAATCAAACAGTTGGAAGATAAACGCAATAACTTGAAGTTTGCTAAGCCAAATTTGCAAGACCAGCAAGTGCTGGAGCAAGGAAAGTATGTATTATGCATATTAATGCTTTTGTATTCTTTTATCAGTGTCATTACTTTGTTTTGCAGGAAAAAGTTGAAATTGTATAAAGATTTGACAAAGATACAATGGGATTACGAAGCACATATGAAACATGGGACTACAAAACATGATATTAAAGGCTGTATCCTTTTTTTCAAGTGTAACATATAAATAATGATTTCAAATTACGTTAACTACTTTTTGTTAATAAGTAGCGGATGAACATATTTAAAATTCTTAACTCTTGATACAGATGTCTCGAACAAACGTGACTACATTCATCACTTCTGTTATGAAAACCAAGAGATTAATGAAAAGTTAATCGATTCGCTGTGGCATGAAATACGTTTGTCTAGCAAAAGCAAATTCAGAGATGAGAATCTTCGACCATATACTTCTCCTGACTGATATAAATAATATACCTAAATGACATTTATGTAATTCTGATATTTGTTTTTAAAATAGATAAGATATTAAATATATATATATATATATATACACACACGTATATCTATATGTATTTAGTTATTGTATATTTACAGTGAATCTGTAATTGATATTTTTAATTTCATTTTTTTTTCTTTTTAAACTTGCCTTTTTTATTCTTACTAAGAAGATAACAGTCTTTATACACAATTATTAGGTTTTAGTATAGATTAAAAGATTAAACGCGTGGTTTGCGTAATATAACATATAATAAACAAAAAGGATAAATAGTCCTACCATTACAATAGTGCTTGCGATGCAGAAAAGTACACAGCTTAAAATACTCGCGCCAATAGCCAATACTGTCACTGAAAACATATACGTTTGCTTAGAAGCTGAATAACAGCTTTAATGATCGAGAATAGAAATGTGTCGTTTCTTACCTTGAACCATCATAAATCCAATAAATACAAATACAGCACTGATAATAGCAAACATGATAAACAAGAGGATGGGTGTTAATAGCATCGCTATCGCGATGAAGGTGGCCACCTGCAAAAACGGATTGTGGGAAAGCTGCTCCCTAAATTTGAGGACACATGTACGAATGCTGGGGTGTTGTAAAAACATTTGGCATTTCTTAGCACGTTCCTCATCTGAAATTAAACATCAAGCCTCAATTCCTTTTTCAATGTAATAAACGCTGCAAAGACAAAACAAGTAAAGTGACATGATATCGGCAAAGCACAGGCGGACATACTTACAATACATGATTATTGAGTCGTATATACAGTCACTCTGCGTCTGAAATAAAATGGATTTATATTCATTCAATCTTAAACTGGCAGAATGTAAGGCAACACTTCGAAACATGAGCAGATGTTAGTAAATTGTTAGTAAAACGAATAAAATAATGCTTAGTCAGAAAAACATGACTGTATTGTACTTGAATTTACCTCTGCCATTTCTGTAGAGCGTTCAAAGTTCTTCGAAGCAATTGTCAAAACGTCATTGAACGTCTCATGTATATCATGACGGCGCAACTCAGAAGTGACGGTCAAAGGAATAAGTAAATGAACTTATTTCTTGCACATAGCTGAACGTTTCGAAATGATAGACAAATGTTTATCCAAATCTGGAAGTTTGTTTAAGCAACGTCGCTATTAAATCACATTTTTTCGCATCGTATGCATATGTGCCAATGTTTGCCTTCCTCGTCTACTCTCCTCCTCCACCTTCTCTCTTATCGGCATAAATGTCAAGGTCTGTCCAGGCGGATTTGCATAAAGCAATACGCACAAAATTGATGCGCGTATTAATTATCAACTTCTAATGCGAAGTTCCCATTACGTTTCTTATGCGATTGGATAATCTCGCAAAATGCGCGTGTGCGTGTGCTATGTATGTGTGCAAGTACTTATTTATTTATGTTTATATTCATCCACATGGCAGAACGTTTAGATCTGCGCTGAATGAAAAGCTCAAAGCCAAAAAGCAACTTCAAATTAGAGCTTACTCGAAGTCCAAGTGCAGAAACTTCGAGTACAGATTTACGTGTAGTACGAATACCGTATGTTTATGCAGTATGTGTGAATCGGGCCGGGTTCTCGCGCGTGCGCGGCAAAAATGACAGTAAAACAGTAACGTATATATGATGTGGTAACGTTAGGCACGCGAGAATTTTGTCGTCAAATAAGGTACGAGATAAATTAATATTTGTAACATTTATATGTGCATGATAGATTTTATGATTAATCCTCCCCCCCCCCCAAGTAGAACAGGAAGTCATAGTAATGTCAAAGTGACGTCAAAATGACAATAATATGATTATGAAATTCATCTTTCGATCATAATTTAATAATTTTTTTGTCATTTTAACATCATTTGAGATCCCTTTGACATTATTATGACTTCTTGTTCTATCTAGGTATGTCTGTATACATTTCATTATTTTCTTAAATTCAGAAAATTGTTATGCTTGTATCCGGGCGACTAACGGTATATCTTTTTACTTTTATCCAATACTTTACTGATATTGTGTTTGTCACGTCACGCATGCGTAAAATGCCCGATTCGCAACGCTGTGTATATAGGCCCACCCTGTATAGGCCGACCGAACATAAACTCTGTAGATTGCGAGTTGCCGAATCGAAATGAAGAGGTTAGCGCCGCGAAGGTTAGCGTGACGTGTCTGGATTTTGACAGATCGGCCGCGTGTCAACAACGTCAAATATGCGCGTGAAAGTCACGGCGTGCTCTGGCGTACCATCAACGAGAGCCGATGCTCCAACACGGAAATCGTAGTCGATGAGCTAAACAAATCCGTAAACGATGCAATTACAGATATCGTTGGGCAGTCCCTTCGATGACAGGACTCTCTCGTCCTGGTCGAGGTACATAACTAGGATACATCAATCTGAAAGCGATCCTCGTCAATTTTCTGAACAAAGGATTCGCTGATCTATTCATTATTTACACTGACTTTGACCAAACTCTGATTAACTCAATTATCTTACTAATATCTGTATTACTTTATTAACACATAGAATTAGTTTTTTTATTATTTAACTATTTAATGTTTTATTATTTATATGGAAAAATAGATTAGATTAGGGATAACGAATTATATGAGTTAGAAATTTTATTAATTAAGTTAATCAAAAGTTGGCAAAATTTATTCTTCTCAGTAAATCAATTAAGAGTAAAATTGCATCAATATTATAATTTCTCACTCAATAATATAAAATTTGGCTTCTGTTCAATTGCTAGGGCTAATATTTTATATTTAGACTTCATTGCTTAGAGGAGTGTGTTACAAAAATTTCAGCTCGCTAGCTCATAAGGTTCCTTTGGAACTACAGCCTAATATAACATAACATGTACATAACGATTACATTTTTTAATAGAAAATTATAATATTGCTATGTTACTCTTACAAGTTGTTAGTGATGTTTTCTGGGTTATAATTGCTATTATGGCATTGTGGTTTGAAGCATGAGAAGTTTCTTTCGTTCAGGAGGGAGAGGCAGAAATGGTTCCTGTCATTACTGTGTGGTACATGCCTGATATATGCCACACGTACATCGGTCCCCTTGTTGATACCCGTCATCAGTCAGGAGAAGAATTGGTCGAAATCGGATTCAGGCATAATACTATCAAGCTTCTTCTGGGGATATACATTGACGCAAGTAGCCAGCGGCTATATTAGCGACAAAATCGGTGGGCAGAGAGTACTGTTGATATCTGCCCTCGGTTGGTCGGCGACAACCTTCTTCATGCCAGAAATTGTAGACTTCTTCTCTGGGGACGGAACCTCTGTTTTGCTTGTTGCAGTAATGAGAATGATAAATGGAGCATTCCAAGGTAACTTTCAAGCGTTGTACAGTTGCACCAAAGATAACGGTGGATAATACGACACTTACTGTCACTTACAGGAATGCATTTTCCTAGCATGATTAGCTTGATCAGTCAACGCTTGCACGAGGCAGAAAGAGCCTCCTTCTTTAGCTTATTAACATCAGGATCTGCTCTGGGTACTCTACTCACCGGGTCTTTAGGCTCGTATCTCCTGGAGAATTATAACTGGATGACTGTCTTTCGAACGTTAGGTACAATGTAGCTTATGTAAATCGATGTCAAATTAATTGAAGAATCCATAGACAAAAGATGGTAATTTTGAAACACGTCATACAAGAATAATAGTTGAACATATGTCCTTTACTAATTTTGTTTTCAAGCAGAAATGAGATATCTTTGTGGTGCTTACTAATTTATTTATATAGGGGGCATGAGTTTGGCATGGACAGTTTTATTAAGCTATCACACCCTGCCTTTTAAGGAAAGAACAGCTACCAAGTCGACCACTGGCTACACTTTGCCTTGGTCCAAACTTCTGTCACAACCTCCTTTCTGGTAATTATGACGCATGAAATGCAATATTTTCAATTTGCATAGATTAAAAGAAGAATTTTTATAATTAAACTAGTTCTAGGCGTTGAAATTCGATTGTTGATTCTTCTTATTGATTTGTGAAATTTTTTATTTTCGCGATTTGAAATTCTTCAAACTTTTGGAATCGCAATTTTGGAAACCATTAGACAATTCTTGAAATTTTAAATGGTGCAGTTCTTCTTATTGAATATATTCTCCTTGTATTTTATCAATTTTTGAGATGTTGATCTTCACATTTTGAAACTATCGAAATCGCAATTTATGAAAATGTGGAAAATTTTTAGAATTTTAAACAGTGTAACATCCTTGCCGATTATATTCTTCTGATATTTCGTCGATTTCTAAGACTTTCAATTTTTATGATTTGAAATTTCGAATTCTCGGAATCATAATCCTTGTGGGAATTCTTGGAATTTTAATGCATCCTCCTTGTCGATTATATTTTTCTGATTGTCGTCGTCAATGATGACACGACAGCTTAAGTCATACCTTGGTCTCAAGAAGAAGAGCATAATTTTTTCTTGAAGCTTTTGTAGTATTTTGATTTTTACGAAAATAGATTAATAGTCTACTGCCCAATCCTCTTGGAGGGTAAGCTCATGGCAAGATACTTTTTTAGTGGGTTGTTTCTTCCTTGTGAGAAGTGGCGATTGAATAAAACTATCAATTGTTGATCGAATTTGAACTCGATCTTTGTAGCCTTAAGCACACTTAAAGCAGCGCGGATCAGTGCCTGATTCTGAATCGATTTTTAAAACTTATGATTGTGCCCGAATATAATAATAAAGCTTGAATTACGCATATATGCTTTAGCTTACACAAATGCTCTAATTCTGAATCGTTCGATTGTTAAAGTTATATAAGATTACGATTATAAGATTTTATAAATATAACATGCTTTTCAATGCAGATCAACTATCTTTTCTATTTTTGTTGATTATTAATTATGATTTTCAGGTCCTGTGTTATTGGACATGCTTGCCAAAACAACTGTTTCTTCGTGTTACTTTCATGGATGCCTACATATTTTCATGATACATTTCCTGAAGTTAGGGTAATCTATCATCTAATTGTTATTCAGTATTGTTGCTTAAAATATTTATACAGAAAAGAAAAAATCATAAGAATTATATTCTGTAACAAAATTAATAAAAAATATTTTAAATTTATAGCTAAGAAAACACTAAATAATTAAATAATTTGTAATAATGAAATAACAACTTAATTAGTTTTTTTTGCTATATCATGTTGAATAACTTTAATTAACAGGGTTGGGTTGTAAATATGGTACCATGGATATCGATGCTACCTTGTACATTCTTGGGAAAAGCTTTATCAGAAGAGATAATTAAAGCTGGTTATTCTGTGACTGTGACACGCAAAACAATTCAAACGATTTGTTTTATTATCGAAATTGGAAGTCTGTTATTTTTAGGTAAATTTTCAACATTTGATAATCAGGGTTAATAAGTCAGTATCATACTAGTATAATGTTATGTATATAAAATTTGTATAATTTTTTTGTAGCGAAAGTGGAAAGCTTTCAAAGTGCAATACTTTGTCTCGCGTTGATTATCGGTGGTTCAGGCTTCCACAATAATGCTATCGCTGTAAATCCTTCAGATCTTGCACCAAAGCACTCCGGCAGCGTATTCGGTCTGATGAATACTGTTGGCGCGATACCTGGTATGGTAATTAATTAATTAATGTGCATAATCGGATGAATAGTTAATGTTTTCTTTTTTTTTTTTCAGGTTTCCTTGGAGTATATTTTTCCGGACACATTTTACACGTGACACACAGCTGGCCTGTTGTCTTTTTATTTATAGCTGTTATTGATGCATTAGGATGCATAATGTATTTATTGTTTGGCTCGGGCCAAGCAATCATATAAATTATAAAATAAAAATAAATTTCTAATATCGATTCAAATATCGATTGTGTTTTGAAAAATTCATAAAATCCATTTCAAGCTGATATTACATTTGTCGTATGATGAATTTTTCTATCGTGTTGATTGGCTATAAAATAAAAACGTTCTCGAGTCTCTAAAAATTTTCTATCCTGCAGCCAATCAACATGCTTGAAAAATTTGTCGTATAACACAGCTGGACACAGCCTACGACTTAACCACGGACCATGGACTTAACCATACCTGTAGACAACGCTTAACGGATTTCCTAACCTGAAACGGAGATCATCTTTAACAATTATCTCGCTTCGAAGGGAGATACTTTTTTTTTTACCAGATTCTTTCATTTCGTATAAAATACACGATTAAGCTTAAATCTCAATTCATTATTAAGGTAGGTGCAGAGGTTGCTAAACTGAATAATTAGATTTCCAATTAATTTGTGAATCTAAACTACCGGTAGTTACAAATGGATGTCAACATAGTGTATATTTGTTATTATACAAATTTATAGCAGTAGTTTATTTAAAATAATATATTTAGATCTATTATTTCAGAATTTTGAGATGTCTCTTACTGACAGCTTTAAGATATCTGTAATGTTCCTTGATATCCATTTCTACTAATGTAGATTAACTTTAATTTCGGTTTAACTTATCTTTTTTTAGTTTTAAGAAGTTTTAGAGAAAGAAAAAAAGTAAGTTTAATTAAAATTAAACTTAATTTATATTGGTAGAAATTAACATAAGATATCATTTAAATGATCATTGTGAAATATATAATAGTAACATATTATGCTGATAACAGAAATGGCACTCAATATACAAGATTACAATATGGATGAAGAAGAAGATTTGCAAGCAAGTCAATGGTACGGAGTAAGAGAGGCCACATTGTTTCTGATTGATGCTACACAGCAGATGTTTGAGATAGATCCAGAGAGTAAACTCAGTCATATCCAAAAATTTTTCAAGGCTAGTTATAATGTTGTGTATTAGTTTGATTAACGAGTTACATACAATTGATTGTCATCATTATCCCTGCAGTTGTACAAGCAAATTCTTCGGCAGAAGCTAGCATGGAGTATGCAGGATTGGATGAGTGTGGTATTATTTGGTACCGAAGGGAGTGACACAGATGCGTCATGGAAGAACATTCAAGTTTTACATGAACTCAGAGTTGTTACCCTAGATGATTTACAATTGGTCAGAAAACTAAGTAAGTGCAATTATGTATAAATGTTATAATTACTCAATTCCATGTGATGGTAGATGTAGTGCGTTTAAAAAATACGAGCTTTTATCTAACAGTTTTCTGATGATTTTCACAGTTAAGAGCGGCATGAAAGGTTACCAAAGCATGAAATCCGAGGATGCTTATCCGCTTCATGATGCATTGACATATGCCATAGATGTGTTCTTAAAGATAAAAACAGTCTTCACCAAACGCAGGATAGTTTTGATCACTTGTCATACTCCCAGACTCGCGGAGGATGAGAAGCATCGCGTCAGATCAAAAGCAGCGTCCTTGAAAGATTTGGACATTAAACTGCACGTGATTGGTTTGGGAAACAACTGGGTGCACGATCAATTTTACAAAGATTTAGAGATACTGTCAAGGAAGACCGATATAGATGTTTACAAAATGACATCACTGGTGGATCTGGTGCAACAGATTAAAGCACCGTCCAAAAATATCGCACGATTAAGTTTCCAAATATGCGATGACCTGGAGATTGATTTGGTCGTACGTACTCTTGGCAGGTAAGTTTTCATGTTAATGAGCGTAATCAATTTCTATAATTGTCGTTAAACATTTGTATGCAAAATGCAAGTATTCCTTTACAGAAAACGTAGATGCTTGCAAACGAAATCGCTGAGTAAAGCAACTAATCAAGTTTTGTCGAGATCGACATATTTCAAGAGTGAGGATTTTTACAATGAGGTATACATTTCTCGTATAACGTTGAAAAATTGAAAATGATTTAAATTATTCATAAGATGTTTTATATTTTTTACTTTTCATGTCCGCTTGATTTATTCGCTTGATTTATTGTAGGAGGATAGTGACAGTGAGGAACTTAATTCACCTGTTGTAATACCAGAGGAAGTTGTTTGGGAAAGTACGGAGTTAATTGGTGGTACAAAGCTGCGTTTTACACAAAAGGAACTTTTCCGAATAAAGCATATACATTCGCCAGCCATTAAGATAATCGGTATAAGGCCTATACCCGATGATCTTTTCAAATATCACGTTAAACGGAAATATTTCGTCAGAGCGGATTACGGTAGCACTCGTAAAGGTAACGCAATATAAAATATAATGCAAAAATTTAATACATGAAATAACATTCGATTCATGATATTGTATTTAATTATAAAAATAATGTTAATTGTGGTCTTTGTTTCTTTTCACAGACAATTTATTGTTCTTCGGCGCTTTATTAAATAAATGTGCCACTCAAGGAAGAATGATAGTGTGCGCGTTTACAATGCGAATGAACACTCAAACTAATCTCTGCTATATGATTCCGAACGCTGACTTGGGCGGGTTTTATCTATCGAAAATTGCATTTCAGGGTATATCTAATTATATGTATTTCACATAATAACGCAATCAGAGAGAAAGAGAGTGAGACACAAGACATTCCTTACTCAATGAGCTTAATTTTATATTAGGAAACATAGGAGATAAGAGCGAAGCGTTGCATCATTACGACACCCAAAAAAATGTAAGTGACAAGGAAGTTGCACTGTGGAAAAAAACCATTGATCGACTCGATATGAACTATCATCCGTATATGTTCAAATCCTATAAATTGGAGTGTCAAATACAAATAGTGGAGAAGTTAGCTCTGGACAAAGAACCCGGACCTCCACCAATCGATTCTATCGAACAGTCATGTGAGTAACATCGAATACAAAAACAGGTTAAGAAACAAGGCAAAATCTCACTTAATCGAAGAAAGATAGAATGACACTTTCAGCACGTGAGTGTCCATAGCGAACGCAGCCTTAGAAAAAAAAATGAATTTATATCAAGTTTATAAACTTTTAAAGACATTAACTTGGACATATTAATTTTTTTCTAGTTATGAAGACCTACAAGAAAACAGCTGAGTTAATGCCTGAATTTAAAAATATGTATCCTGATAAAAGTAAAACCGACGGCCCGACAAAAGCAAAAAGGGCTAGAAAAACTAAGGAAACATAATTCAACATAATTATTCAAGAAAAAATAATTGCAGACAATTATATAATGCAGGACATAATATTACATGAAAATATTTTTGATAATATATATAATTGTACTTTATTTTAACAATTTATGATAAAAGAGAACTTGTAAGAGAAACAGGGATATTAGTTACTAAGTATATAAGATAAAAATACTATTGTTTCTTTAAATATATTTTATTCCACAATAAAAATGTGTTTATATTTGTGAAGTGGTATTAAAATCTTGTACAACGTTTTAAAACAAAACGTTTTGATATTGTCTGTATTATATTTATTTCATCGCTATCAATTTTGAACTTAAATATAGGCACTTTGAAGGCGTTATAGGCTGCGTTCCGTAAAGCGCATATGCGCGCATTTTTCTACAGTAAACGTTACGCATACTGTAGAAGATGCGCGCATATGCGCTTTACGGAACGCAGCCATAGAAACTGATTCGCGATTAACGCACAATATACGCTGAGAATTTACATCAAGTACAAATTAAGAACTAATTTTGGTTTTTTTGGCAATTTGGCAATATTTAATCTTCTTTTAAAACTATAGCCAAAATATTGTTTTTAGGATAATACTAGTCTAGATGTAGGAAGATGAAATTATTCTTGGCACCAAGATGATAATATTTTGACGATTTAAATGCACATAAAAAGAGATATCAGTATGATATGCCCCTTTATATATGTATATAAAAATACATTGTTCTATTGAAATATATTTATCGCTATTACAGCGATAATTAGGCCACAAAAGGTAAGGCATGTGCAGATTCCTGCATAACTCACACGAGTACAATTATCGGCTTCAAAAATCTTATAAATTCCATGCAAAATGTATACTTTTAACAGCAATTAAGGCAGAACATTTTGTTTTCTCGCACACATTCAACAATCTTATATAAATCTTATATGTATCGTAAAATAATTTAAATAGAAAATTACTTAGATCTTATAATCACGAATATATATCATTGTAACGAACCAACCATTACGAGAATACAAAAATGATATTGTCGTTTGTCCCTCCTTCGCCATACCTCTTCATTTTAAACAGGCGGGTTTAAAGTACGACACAGGTGCTTTTCTCACGAAAGGGATTGGATTTCTGCGACGAGAAGCCAACCAGCAGGCAATCCTCCTGCTCGTGCTCGGTGATGTACTTCATGATATCCTCGACGGCCTTACTCACTGTGATCCGCTTCAGGGCGGCCTCGCGGCGCAGCTGCTCCGTCACTTGACGTTGCTGTTGCAAATTCGTGATCACCATGTCCATAACAGCTGTATGCGTGAGAAACAAATCAGAGAGTGTCAAACTGAACTCACATGGGGAAAACGGAAAGGTGAGAAAAGAGATATTCACGAATTTAAAGGCTAACCTGGACCTGGACGTACAATGTTCGAACTTCGTACAGATCGCAAAGAACTCTCTCAAGTTGTCTGTCGACAACAAGGTGGATAAAATTAATAAGGTTTGCTCACTTGGCTGTGTGAGCTGATTGAGGGCGTATCCCGACGGATAAAGCAGGATAATAGGAACGGAACAGTAAAGCTAGGTCTACATTGGTCGTATCGCAACATCGTGAGCGTCATAAAGTCGTAACCAATCACAAACAAGTTTTATAAGAATTCTTGACTGTGATTAGTTACAGCCTTATGGCTCCTGCACACTAGCGCGATTAAGTCGCGCGCTACACACAATATCCAATGAGAGTCGAGCTTTAATAAGAAAAGTCAATCCTTGGATATTGCGTGCTTAGAGCATATATACCTAGAGGGGGAATGCTGTCTGCAAAGTGTGGCCAAGATCTGTGCGAGAGAGAAAGATATAGAGTCCTATTCGTCTTCTAT
>VBVQ01005267.1:0-12244 GCA_011636635.1 Tetramorium simillimum | reverse complement strand
GGGTTGCGGGGGAGGGGTGTCAGTCGGCGTGGTACCACCGACGGTGCCGATGGAATTACGTTCTTCCCCACACCTCTTACGAAAGATCGTATATACTCACATCTAGACGCGTATACGTGCACGCGCTTGTAGGCGCGCGCGGACGAACACGCGCTCGCTCACGCGTATATACACATACACGCCTATCATACACGCTGATCTGTATATGCTTGCGGGTACAGCAGTAGGTATGTGTGTGTGTGTGTGTGTGTGTAATACGTGCTCGTATCCCAGCGGTAGCGGTGGCGTGCGTGCGTGTCAGACAGACGATGAGAAAGAGCTGGTGCATTCGAGGTATCCGTGCGAGCTTGAAGGGACGAGGGCGAGGGTGGGTCGGGTCGAGGGTGGTCGAACGAGGGCGAGGATGGAACGAGCGGTAGGACGGGAGGATGAGAGAAAGAGGAATAGAGAGGATAGGGAGAGAGCGCGAACGAGACAGAGAAGACGGGAGAGGCAGGGGTGTAGGTTTACGACTTCGGTGTGTGCTAGTCTGGCCGAAGGGGGTGGAAGGTCGTATAAGCGGGTGGGCCACCCCATGGGAGGACGAAGGGTGGCCGTCGGGTGGATGGTGGGACTCCGGCAGTGCCGGAAAGGGGGTGGATAGCCTGGGGGCGGCTAGACTTCCGAAACAGTAAAACCACGTCGGTGTGTGCGTCCCCGTAACCACCACCGTCCTATTCCACCGACCCGTCCTCTCATACCCTTACCGGAGGCCTCTGTCCTTCTCTGCCTTCGCCGCATCTCCCGCCGTCTCGCCGCTTCTCGCTCCTCTCCTCTCTTACTCGCCAACGGGCCGCCATCCCTCGCCGTGCCTGCAGCAACCCTATAAACCCTGGTCGTCCGCTGGCGCTAGCTCGTTCACTCGAGCGATGTATCCAGACGTAAGCGAAGGCCGTAATTTCGCGAGTGTCTGCGTGAACCATTCCTACCTTTCTCGCTCTCTCCTACCGTCTTTCTCCCTTTCTCGTCCTCTCCATCCCCTATCGCCGTCTCCCTTTCTCCCTTTCTCGACTCTCTCTCTCTCTCTCTCTCTCTCTCTCTCCACCGTCCTCTTCCTTCACACGTCTCCGTTCTTGTAAGGCATTCAAGAGTATGTACACACGCGACGGGCACCGCGCGCACGTGTGCGACACGCGTACACGCGCGCGCGTCATACCGCGCGCATATATACATACGCTCACACACACAGGGACGTGCAGACACGCACGGGGGAAAATTTGGTCTGTCGGGACATCGGACGGCTACGTGTCCGAGAGATATCTCCCGAATGACGGTACCTGATCAATCGAAAGACAACCGGAATCCTGTGCGCGCGGTTGTATTTTATCCGGATGTACAGCCGTAAACGCGACTCGCGCGAGATGCCGGTGAAGTCTTGGGAAAGTTTCGGTGTTATTTTCGAAAGAGAGAGAGAGAGAGAGAGAGAGAGAGAGAGACCGGGAGAAAGAAGGCTCTCGGAGAGTTAAGGAGATAGTCTCGGTCCTCCCGAGACGATCTCGCCTGAAACTCTTTCCAGTGGCTCCACGCTCGCCGCTCGGCGGGATCAGCGAGGATTAAACTACACGCCGTTTAATCATTCAGATAAATATTCATTGAGCGGAACTTCGTCGGTGGACTCGCGCGGCACGGCGGCCGATTATCATCCCGGCGCGACTCTATTTCGCCTACCGATTCATGCCGCGCGCTCGCCGGCCGTTATATCTCGCCCGATATGTATATGCGTTTTATATATCGGACTTATGACGCGCGACGAGGCCTTTACCCGAAGCGAGGACACTCGATCTCTTTTTTTCGCGGCGGCTTTGCTCTTTTGCGATTTTATAGCATCGCTCATAGGCGGGAGAGCGAGCGGGCGGGTCCGGTAGACCCGCGATATTTCGCATATCAATAGCGGACGGCAGGGCCGCGCCCGATTTGAATTTCAAAACCTTAAATAGGAGGCCGTGGCTATAAGATAGTACAGGCGATATACCAGTTTTAATAAAGCCCGGGGTCACCCGTAGCGCCGGCCGTGTCGGGCGCAACGGGAGCCTTCTCCAGTTGTGCGGACGTAACGAGGCTAACGTGGCGCTTGACAATCAAAAATTGCCCCTCGTCGCGACTCGCGCGTAGCGTTGATCGCTCGCGGTTTATGTTTCTCGCCGAGCGAGTCTTTCCTCGGTTACGTATATCGCGCGTTTGGACAATTCAATCCTTTGAAAGCTCGGAATATATATCCGCGCCGATCGCCCAATCCAGAGAGTTCTCTCAATTTTGAGGCCATTTACCCTTTGCGAAAAATGTCAAAGCGGCTATAGTTCAGCATCATCGTGTGACCTAAGGTATGAAATCCATTTTTAATATATTCGTGATAGTTTTATTGCCCTGTCTTATCTCCTCTGTATTTAGCATGAATAATGCTATTGTAATTAGCGTGACCTCTTTCAGGCATTCCTGCATCCTCACTCTCTTTCATTCATCAAATCGATCCGCGACGTGACGTTAAGCAAGGGCACTTTATCGCCGATCTGACAATTTTAACGAGTTAATCCTCCATGAATGGAAATTAATACCTCTTTGATAAATAAGAAAGAGGTGTTCGTTATTCTATTATAAAAGTGGTATAAAAAGTAACTCTTTTTTGAAATATTATAACTTTCAATTAAAATATACTATGTACAAATTGAAACGATCGGTTTGACAAAAGTATCAAAAAGAAAAGTAAGTAGATTTACGCCATTAAAAAAAAAACTCATTTCAAAGATACGAGCTAACATTGTGAAATTAACATTCCTCTCGGAAAATGATCGCTTTTAGATCATTGAGTCTTTCTCGTCTAGATTCTTCATTCTCGTCCGGTAATAGCTGCGGCGGCGATGTTATACATCGTAAAACCGACCTATCCCAACTCAATAATTCCAACCTCCCTGCTGTACCCTGCATTTTCGTAGCATCCCGAGAGAGCAGCAGGTGGACCGGACCGAAAACTCGGGGGATGGCTTCATCCTCCAATCGTTCCGCGTCGCTCTTGGCTGTCCTCGATGAAAGTTTTTAATCTGCTTTTCATTATGCCCGTGAAAGACGTGTACCATCTCTGCTCTCCCCCTTCGTCATTCCTCTCGCTCTTCGCGGCTTCGCCGTTGGCTTGACGTTATCGTACACGCGCGCGCGCGCGCGCGTGTGCGGCTGGGTGTTTGGGTCGGATCATCGTGTACACACGCACATGTACACGCGCACACGCATGCACACAGTAGAATACACGTCTTCGCGCTTGTTGGGGTTTACGGTCTGTATCTTTATGCGCGTGTACGTGTTCGAGAGTACGTGGCGCGGCATTAACGGCGCGGAGGGAAGCCGAAGGGGACGGGAACGGCGACGGCGGCGGCGGCGGCGGGTGCCACGGCAGTAAATCTACGTCTGTGTTGGTGAGGAGAAATAGCTATGGATGGGTGTCGGTGAGATACGGCTTTGCGAGGGAACGCGAGGGCGTGCGAGAGGGTGAGTGCGTCTAGACCGGGGTGAGACTGCGTCACAACCCTGGCCCCGTATCGCGAGGGGGTTCTGTTTAACGACAGACTATCGAGGGATGGGGATTCACCTGCCAGCGCTGCCCCCCGTTCTATCCTTTCTCTTTTCTTTCGCTTACTGCCTTTCTCTCGCTACATATTTCTCTTCTGGCTCGCCGTTCGCGCTCTTTACGACAGTCAACGATGGTGTTAATTGCCCTGTTGTCGTCGGCATTCCGTTCCCTTTAAACTTACGGGTCAAAGGGCGGACTAGAGATTGCTCAAAACTGTCGTCGCGCGATGCGCTACAATCCTAGCTAATCAGTAGGGGGTTACGTTGCATACGTTCCGATTACATAAAAACTAGTCGAAATCATATAAGTTAAGCAGCCATTAATATAGTCGACAAATATATGTTTTATATTAAAACGCAAAGTTTCCAAATCATGATTTTATAAACGACATTTTCGTGCTATTGTTGTAACCAATTGTTAACATTATGTACATTTATTATGTCTCTCCGTTATACTACATTTTTATTATTTAATATTAACTTATTATTCGACATGCACCGTCATCAGTTGCATTTTTATGTTTCTTACGCTCATGTCCCTCTCTAGATTTTTCAATTTATTATTTAAGCTCTCATTGTGTAGTCCAATATTTTTCCTGCAAATTTTTTTTATTATCGTAACAATCATGTTACATTTATCTATTTATCTATTTACGTATCCATCGGATGTATTAGAAAACTTTTTCGAGTCGACACAGATCGATGATTTAAAGCATCATTTATTCAAGATTAGCTTTAATAGGATAAACAATAATAGTTTATCAGATCCGTGCCGCGCACAGATAAATGGTGCCGCGGCCACGAATGAGATTTTACGACGCCGTGGTGTTCTCGAAATTGACGTCGCTCTACGAGTGCTCCTTATAAACTTACTTTACTTCCGTCGTTTTAAATAATTACGCTCTTAATGGGGAAGCTGCGTCTAGACTAGGGAGAGACTGCATCATAAACCTGGTCCCGTATCGCGCGCGGAGGCTCTGCTTAACACACTATCGAGGGGTGGCAGACTCATCCGCCGTCCCGACTACCCTTCCGCCTCTCGTTCTCGCCTCCCCTCGCTCTTTGTCCTACTCTTTACGACTACCGGCGCGCGGCGTTAACTGCCTTCTTCCCGCCAATATTACGTTCCCTTTAAAGCCGTTTCGGGGTATGGTGGTCAAGTGCTCACGGATATCGCGTTTCAAGGTTTAGCGTGCACCTGCATGTATCTCTATATCGCGTCTTTAAAGCCGTCTAGGGACGACGCATCGTAGCGCGCTTAACAACATTAACTCCATCAACGTCCACTACAGACCTGTTCAATTACCGATCATTCTGTGTTCGCGAATTTATCGCTACAATCGCATTCAAAAATTTTTATCTTACAAATTTTTTAAAAATTGTAACTTTACAAGATTTAGAAGCGAATATACATCTTAATTTCAAAGTGTACACTGAAAAAAAATTCTGATTAAAAACGGACGAATCAAAAAAATCTTGTAAGATTTTTTACATGATTAAATGTTCTGGTTATTATAACAGAAATTCTGATTATTATAATAGAACTCAATATTTTATAATTTATAATAACTAGAATATTTGATCAATCCTACAAGATTTTTCTGATTCGTCCATTTTTAACCAGAATTTATTTTTCAGTGTATGTATATTCGAATGTAAATCTTAATTTTTAAAGATCATAAATTTTTCAAACGATTTATCGTACTCGCAGTAAACCACAATAGGCGCATTTGCGTCCATTACATTTCGCGTTTCATGATACGACTCCTTAACGTTCGCTTGATAGAACTCATCGTGTAATCTCGTTAGATGAATCACTAATTGGGTATATCACTTAACGCGAGATGCGTTTGGACTGACAACAAACCACGTTGCACAATCCCTTGCACCAAAAAGAGAATCCTAATTAACGATAGATTATCAAGAGATGGGAATTCACCTGACAATCTCACTGTCCTCACCCCCTCCCCCTCTGCCCACGCTGATTTCCGTCTCGCCCTTTACCGTAGCCAGCCGAGTGTTAACTGCCTTGTTTCCGGTGATATTCCGTACCCTTTAAAGTTATGCCGAGGGTGCCAGCGGCGGGAGGATAGGACAAGCTAGCAGACCGTAACTCTGAAACGGCACACTTCAGAAGTCACACGAACGATATATGGACGGGCGATATCGTCACGTAGTTGCGGTGTAAAACATGGTCTACGCTTTTTCGCATCCTCGATTCGACGACGTCTAAATATGTAGATCAGCATCGATATTCCAACACTTTGCGCAACCCCGCATGTACGCACGCATACATTTCTTCACGACACGACGCGATAATGGACGTAAAATCGACAGCGATACTGTTCTAAATTGAATACAAACAAACGCATTATTTCTTTCTTATTTTATTTTACTTTGAACGAAAGAGATTATTATCGATTTCCGCGACTTCGGCCGCTAGTACACGCGCACGTTATTATCTGATGATGCAGAATTCACGATAGAGACACGTTTCTCATCGCCACATCATTTTTGTATTTTGATGATCGCTCATTAAAAAAAAAGGGGTGCAGGGTAAGTCTCGATTTAATTATTATACTTAAGATATATCTTGCTAATTTAATTAAACAACTACCCCCTGCGACGCATTTCGCCGGGAGGGGTTGCATTCGTCGTGGCGGCGATTTACGCGCGAGCGTCATCGGTGCGTCGCGGCGCGGCCGCGCTTACGCTCGCCCTTGCTCGCGCCGGTGTGCGAGAGCGTGCGAACGGAAGGCAAGACGGTGCAGTGTGGTAGTGGGGCAACACGGAGGGTGGCGGGCGGCGACGGGTGGCGATGTGGCGGCGTTGTTAGAGAGCGGCGTGGGGCAGGTCCGGAGCGTCGGTCGATACCGCCGTCTGTGCGCGCCTCCTTCCACGGACTTCCACTTCCCTTCCGTTACGCCACCTAGGTCCGGGTCCGGCTAGCGTCATCAGAACCTCCCCAGCCTCCCGACGATTCCGTATCTTAAACGCAAGACGTAAGATGCCTGGGCGCCCGTCAGACGCGCGATGCCTCTCTTTCTCTCTCTCGCTCTCGCGCGCGCGCCTCCTCTCTCTCCCTGCTCTTGTCCCTTTTCTCCGTCCCTCTTTCGTTCCCTCTCCCTCTTTTTCTCTCTGTCTCTCTCTCTCTCTCACTCTTCCTTCTTGTCTCTTCCTCTTTGGATGAAGGAGTTCTGGACGCTCTTTCATCGACATCTCCCGTCGCGCGTGCACTTTCCTCTCGCGAAATACGTGAGGATTTTTGCGCGAGTCGCGCGCCATAAATACCACTCATCTGCAATTCCGATCGGTGCACGATCGATCGCTATTGATTTCTTCGTCGGGTTACGACGTGCCCGGCTATTTTCGTGCCTCCGCGTATCATCCATTCTTCCGTGCTCCACTCGCTGACCCAATGGTTTGGCAAGTCTAAAATACGGGGGAAACTTCGGAAGTTATTTCTCAAGCATTTAGTATTGTACTTCGCAATTGTGTGCCAGGGTGTAATTCGATCTTTTCGCCAAATATCCGACACGCGCAACGTATGTCATCACTCATGTCCGTTTGTCCTGCGCGGGTATCATTTACAGAATTTCTCGAGTGAATTCTCGAGTTTCATCGATTTACGCTGGTCCTTTATCTCGCGTGATACGCGCAGTTGGCTCCGATTCTCGCCATGGGTACGCTCTGATTCCTTTTGATCTAAATGTTCCAAGACTTTCCAGGCAGTCACGTGAAAATATACGTGTATATGTATCTTCCATCCTACATGTTTACCTTCACCGAGATGATACTCTTGCGAGATAGCCCTACCGCAATTTTAATCATCATCATCATCGCCATCATCATCATCATCATCATCATAAACATTTTTATAATATTTTTTTTAATCTTTCACATATTTCGAATCCCCAACGATATCGCGAGTACGCCCATAAAAACTTAATAAATGCATCTTTCACCTCGTGTTTTACACTTTCAATACCCGCTTCATCTTCCAACGTCAAAATTCAATCACGATATCGCACGCAAGCCTCTCTTTGTACCACGACACACGATGCAACCAACACACGGGAGAGGATTCTGTACTCTTCAACGTATACCCTTCTTTCTCATAACGCTTCAACCTTCGCACCATCGATATGACCTCATCTCCTCTCGCGGGAAGCGGATGCGTGAGAGACGATTTATCAGGCCGACGCGCCGGCCTCGTCCTTTTTGCGTTTCTTGCGCTCCGCCGACAGGCAGGCGGGCAGAATCCCCGTGGCATGAGAAACGCACGCGGGATACACGTGTCGAAAGGGCTACGAACGCACCTGAGCGGATCGGCCGATCGCGAGAAGCGCGACCAATCGATTCCGTCGTGGGTTCCTCTCGTCGCCCGCCGTGAACGGCGCTATTCTTTGTCCGTCGTCCTTGGGGTGTATTGACCGATCTAGATGTCTCGCGATCTCGAGCCAATCTCGATTGTCGTGCCTCCATTGTAGGCCTTATAAGGATAGGCCTGTCAGTTCGTACGGTGGTATCTTCGTTTGCATCAATCTGACGAGTTTCGTTCGCACGCGCGTTAATGTTTCCAGAACGTTTATCGACAGAATACGATATAGGCGGCACGGCTCGCCAGGCGTAAATCGTGAATATCGGCATCCTATTCGGATCCTATACGGACTTTGAAAGATCGTGCGATCGGATCGTTGGGTAAATCTTGCCTCGCGTTCTCACGCCGATCACCGCGGCGTGCGTCGAACTTGGAGTCTATAATTGTTCGCGACGGGGTAAGGCGGTAAATCCGCTTCCCACTTCGCGGAGCGTGAGGTGCTGCTGCGTGCATAACGCGTAGCTACGCGAGCCGGCTGGCATAGCTGGTTGGTTGGTTGGCTGGCTGGCTGGCTGTCTGGCTGGCTGGCTGATGAACACGCGTGTAAACCGTGCACCGTGGCCGATGCATACACGCGGATGTATCGAGACGACGCTGGGATGGAAACAAGCGAGGGGAAGGGAGAGGGGAGGAGAGGTGAAAGGAGCGGGCGAGAGAACGACGGGACCCGGGATGGCGTTCGCGGGGGGTTGGTTGGATCGTGGCGCATGAGTAGATTACGCAATTATCTTATGAACGCGCGCGGCGCGTACGAGTGCTCGCGCTGCCTCACGCGAGGAAGGATGCGAGGAGAGAGCTCCTGGGCCCTGGAAGAAGAGTATCCGCGCGGATACACGTATCGATACACGTCCCCCCGCGCGCGAGCGCGAGTACGTGCGCTCGCGTTCGTACTCGCGCGGTACGAAAAGAAGTCCCCCTTAAATTGGCGGCATTACGCAATTACCCCTCTGCGCGAGTCCCTGCGGTCCCGCGCGCCGATATCTAACCCCGCGTAACCCCGGCTTTATAAATAGATGCTCCTCACCGGCGCGTATCGTACGCACGGTGTTCCGCGAACTACCTGTCCGTCCGGCGAGCGCGCCGCGCCGCCCCATCCACCTCCGATGTTATTCAATCTAACACCTACCTAGCTTACACGTTCCAACGATCACACGTCGCTTTTAATTCGAGCTTTCGACGCCTGTCCGTCGAAACGGCCAATGGCCGAGAGTGCACGAGAGCACAGCGGGCACGGCGTCCTAAACTTTCCCCGCTTACCGTAAGCCACGTGCTTCGTTCGAATAGCGATTTAATGATAGTTAAAAGCAAACGAGCGTTCGCCAATACGATTACCCGTCCCAGCGGGTTTTATCCTTTGTGCACTCTCCTCATTTTGACCGAGTTGTATTTGCGCGATAGCGCTCCTTTACGATTTAGAATCGCTCCGTTTTCGGTGATATTAATTCGTATAATGCCCGGTCGGGGTATTTTAACAATGAAGGGAATAAATTATCGCTATCGTGTGTGGATCCCGTATTATCGCAAATGTTTAATTATTTCTATCAGTCTGAGTGACCGCAGATTGGTGAATCATTTCCATTAAATGGCCCGTTAGACATTCAGTTACTAATTAAAAATCGGTAGAAATTCGTTTCTTCGATTTCGCGAGATTCTCGCTGACAATCGGGGCCAAGAGCTAAGTATATCTTTTCACGTTGATCGCCGCCTCTACTATTCGCTTGCTCTGAAATTGAATAAACGCCATCGTGCTGCTGTCGCGGTTAAATAATCATTATTGAATTATCGTGCCATTGTTAGAATCACACTGAGCTCCACTTGAATACATCAGAAATATCGATCGTTTTAATGAATTTTATTAGTAATCACCACTGGTCTCGACCCGAAGAAATTTTAACCGAAAAAGTAGCGAAATAATACCACAAAATTCGCGTCTTAGGCGATAGGATGCGATATCCCAATTGTCAGAATAATCAGCATAATCGAAATGACCAAATTGAATGATAATTATTCTTTTCATCCGCGTTTAATCATTAACCGCACGAATTACCTCGACGGACAAATGATTTCAAATGATCTTACGCTCCATACGTTTCACCGTGTGTATCCCGAGCGTGTCGGGCAATTGATTCACCTGGCCACGAGTTATTCACCCTTCCCTGCGCGTTTACGCACATACACACGTGTAACGCACGCGCACGCACGCACGTACACGCAAACACGATGACGACGATGCAAAGGTGGCGTGCGTCGTCGTTCGAGCCGCCCTCTTCCTCGCTCTACTCCGGCACCGTTCTCCTCCTCGCATTCTAATAGAATTGTCTCCATTATTAATGAGACTGCGCTCGGTTTCAGTAGAGAGCATCGCTTCCGAGTTACGGGCTTCCGCGTCAGTGTGCGTCCGTGCGTGTACCGGACACGCGGCTGCGTCCGGGACGCTCCTTATTTATTCACGCACGCGGTAGAGTATAACTGCCACTGCGATAGCGCGACGGCGCAGAGAAAAGTTTCCTCACGACGAGAAACACGCACGTATGTGTAGCCACGTCGCGAGTTGGCGCGCGCGCGCGCGCGCGCTGCACGATTGCGAGAAATCAAAAATTGGATGATAATTCGAAAGCAATAACGAGTTCGCGTTGGATTCGTCGAGAGAGACTCGGGAGCGAAAGTTTGCCGTACGTTTTACAAGGGAAGAAAAACCCCTGAGAATCCCGCGTCATAGAATATTTCAGAATGTACTTATATTTTAAAGATACTTTTTTACAACTACTATATCTACCACGGCGTGGTTTTTCATTTTCCGGACAGGACAGCTAGATTTTATTTTTAAACGGCAATTTTTTAGCGTATTATATCCTGACATATTTCTATTAGCTCCAACATGCTTTTACCAGAATAAAATAGAGTAAAGCTCTTTCTATGCATCTATATATTTTTATCGGTGCGAGAGAGAGACGGCACGTCGAAAATCGATAATAACGTAAAACAATATTTTCCTATGATCCCGATCATTAGTCTCTTTTTAGCGAAACTGTACCACGTGTTGTATTGACAGATATCCCACTGTCAATCCTCTCTCCCTCCGTAACCCTGAGCCCGGCAATTTCGCAACCCCCGCGTGCATTGCATCGACGATGCGGAACGTCGTATCGCACGTAAGCGCGCCGTTAACTCAGAAATCGATGCACCTGCCGAAAGTCCGGCGGGCCGTAAATCGCGATATATTGACGCGATATATAGAGTTCCCCTCGTTTTCTGCGATCGCGCCACGTGTCCGTGTCGGAGCAAAGATAGGATTAGCACGAATATACGAATGCAGGCGCGAGAAGGCGGTTAAAAATGGAATGAAAGTAACGGTGCCGCCTCATCGATACTTCAAGCTGGTTTCTTCGATGCATCGCTCAGCGCTTTCGCGCATAAACGTGAGACATAAAAGGATGTATCCGAAAGATCTTATCCGGACAATCAAAATAAATCTTACTTATAAATCAAATAGAAAAATCAAACTATCCACGTGATTAACTTTCATTTTATTCTTTTATTAAATTTCTCTCACTCTAATTACTGTACTTTCTAAAATATCCTAACTTTTACTCCATAAATGTTTTTATCAATAAATCGTTATAAAAAACACTATTTTTTTAATCAAACATTTATATACATGTATTACGTGTTTTATTTTATTATAAAATATCATAGTTTTTTATTTAAAAAAGATGTATACATATTTTTTATTTTTTATGTTTCTAATTCTTAATGAATTTTTATCAAATGAAATTTTTTTATTCATAAATTGTAAGATGAAAAATAAAAGAATAAATTGCAAGAAAGATATTGTGTGTGTATAGGTAGGTGTGTATGTGTGTGTGTGTGTGTGCGCGCACGCGCGTGCATATAAAGAAATAGAAAATATAATTATATATACATATATATGTATATCTCTTATTACATGTAGGATTAAGAAAAATTTAGGCAGCATCGATGCTTTAAGTAACAAAGAGTTGAATCGGATGGAGAGATGAAGGGACGATAGAAAAATATAGATTACTTCAATAGAGACTGTAATTGTCTTTAATATCACGGACTCTGTCGGATATAATCAAAGATCGACCGACATACCACAACTCTTTTCTTCCTTCCTGCTCTTGTTCTTTCAATGTTCCAATTATAGATCCGCAGATTGATATGTACTTTGCTATATACATATATATATATAATGTATAATGTATAATTGTAGATATAATAGCATATATATGTATACATATATAT
>VBVQ01005266.1:0-12212 GCA_011636635.1 Tetramorium simillimum | reverse complement strand
CATTAATACCTGGACATACTAACCTTACTTGTTCAGAGTGTGTCTTTTTCTTTCCAATATGGAAGCATGTGGAAAGAGAAAGATACACTCTGAACAAGTAAGGTTAGTATGTCCAGGCATTAATGACCGCATCTGTACATTGCTGGAAAGCACCCAAAATCAAAGGTTTTGATTGGTTAAACTCGTGACGCGCGTTATGACGCGCGACGTGTGACAACTCGGTGGGAACTCATCCTTATGTCTATTTCTACCAATGCAGATTAACTTTAATCTCGGTTTAACTTACTTTCTATCTTTTTTTAGTCCTAAGAATTAGAAAAAGATGAAAAGTAAATTAAACTGAGGTTAAAGTTAATCTGCATTGGTAGAATTGATAGAAATGAACATTAGTCTTTGAATTTGAGCCCTCCAATGGGAGACCTTGAGATGATTCGCTTATCTGCACTAGCTACACCGAAAAAGGACCTCATTTATGCACCTGTGTACATTGCGTACATGCTGCCTGCGTTTGTTTTCTCCCAATTTCTTCCACTGGGATTTACATAAACTATATTGAAAATCTATAATATACGTAACGTACCCTATAGTTTTTCAATATAGTATATGCTCCCAGTGAGAGAAATTGGGAGAAACAAACGCGCAGAAGTTATACATATATGTAAATACGTACATGTACATACTTACTAGAGATTCTGTGCGTTCTATAATAATGATAATTAATAATGGATTATGCATAGATTGTGTTAATCTCATAGAAGTCTTCTGAGACGGGCAATCTCAATAACATTAATATTCGAAATATTTAACAAAAAGAAATAATGTTACATTATCGATATGTTATAAATTAATATTGATTTCGTGCCAAAGATTGCAGCTTTCAAAGTGACATTTATACGCACGCCTGTGTGTGTGTGTGTGTGTGGAATGTATATATTTATCATTTCGAGAGAGAACATAGAGAGATCAGATGTTCACGATGGATCCTGAAGAGATAGCGACCAATGAGAAATTATTTAAGCTGCAATGTTTAATTAAAACCACTGAAATACAGCACAGTGTACAGTGCAAGCTTGAAGGAAAATTATTTTTTGCACTGTCGACCAACAATGCCGAGATTATACTTTATTTTAAAAGGGAATTCTCTTGCCAGCCCGTCGTTAAAAAAATACCTTGGTTTCAAGGGCCACATAAACAAATCGCTACCTTTTGCTTTGATTCAACCGGTACTTGGTTGTTGTGTGTAACTTTAGATGGTTTATTGTACATATTACCGGCTTTAACTTTAGTCGGTGAAAATTGCATTGTTGACAAAAGATGGAAGACTGACGATGCGACGTATATTCCTTTTGCAAATTCTCAGCTTTCTCATTTTAGGTAATTTCATTGAATAAGATAACTCTCGCGTCGGCAGTAATTATTAAGTTCCTAATATCTTGTGCTATGTTAAAGTATACAGCATACGCTGTTGTCTTCTCTTCTGTGTATGCTATTTTCTATATAGCTTTCTATATCGCCACATCTCTATTGTGCCCTTTAGCTTGTAACTAAATATATAACTATATAGCTATGTATGTATGATTTCTTTAAATCTCATGTATATTTGTTATTTCCAGGCCACGAGCTGTTACATGGTGGAAGGATACGAAAATGTCTATGGACATAGGTATCATAGGAACAGAATGTGGAGCGATTATATTTATAAATCTTTTAAATGGACAACAGTTAGGCATAACATATATCAATGAAAGTATTAGCAGCTTACATATTTGTCAAAATAAATACGATGAGATCGCGTCTCTCTTGATAACGAGTAAATATCAGCAGCAGTGGCGCTTACCGTTGGAACACAGGGTCCTCAATCTTTTACGCAATTTTGAAAACAGAGAATCTTGTAATCTACTAAACACAAATGACACTATTCATGACGATAATGCAGGAGATGCTGTTCCTAATAAGTCAAAATTACAAGAATTTAAACAACTCTCTATTGGAAAACTGGCTAGTCTTAAGCAAAAGTTAATCGACACTAAAAATCAGACATTGGGTGAGACATTGCAGTGTCATGGTAAGTATGAAGTGTATTTAGAAAAATATTCAAGAAGTAATATCAGTTATCTCTCTTATGTCTATTTCTACCAATGCAGATTAACTTTAATCTTGGTTTAACTTACTTCTTTTATCTACTTTTTTTAGTCCTAAGAATTAGAAAAAGATGAAAAGTAAGTTAAATTAAAATTAATATTAAGATAAAGTTAATCTGCATTGATAGAAATGGACATTAGAAGGAAAAGCAATTTGTATTGTCAAAAGATTTCCGTTTTAATGGAAATAAGAGAAAAGAAAGCAATAAAAAGAGAATATTAAAAATTTTTTTTAAAGGAGCGAGCAAAATAGGTTTCACTTACTTAATTTACGCTTCAAAAATAAATGCGATACAAACATGCACATATACGTTTTTTTTTGTATATACTTACATATACATTTGCACATGGAAAAAGATGAGACATTACATCGTCATTCTTGTATATTATGTACTATTGCCATGGAATTGCTAAAGAAACGTAACCGAAGTTATTTGAGAAAGGTCCAAGTTATAAATATATTTCTGATTTATCATCGATCGCATAACACTAAAAGATCGCTAAAAGATTCATAAAACGTGCCATATTAATATTGCAGATGCTGCAAGTGCAGGTGAAAACAATAATGGAATTCCTGTCAGTTTGGAAACATCAGAATCCAAATTAAGTTTTATCAGTCCAGAACCGATATCAAAAGATACCTTCTTATCTTTGCAATATGACAGGGAAGATCGACAATTATATACATGCTATCATCCTGTAACTAATTACATCACAGTAAGATTTTTTGTGATATTTCTCCTTACTAAGCTGCCCCTTTTGTAATGTTAGGTGTTTATACAAACAGCATTAATACGTTAGTTTTGTAATGTAATAATCTCTTTTTCAGGTACATGGTCCAGATCTAACTGTGGTACCCTTGTCAATGCATAAACTATTCGAGTCATGCAAAACTATTCTGTTAGCGCACAAATTGTTTTTCATTACCGATATTAATCAACGTGCGATATATATAATATCCGATCAATTATCCGAGACTCGTGTAAACAGAGACTATCAATTTAACTCCGAGTCTATTATCGGGGCATTTTCTTTTAAACATAGTAAGGAAGTGATACAAGCGATATATAAAGTAACAAAATTTGATAATGTAGTACCGAAGAAAGTCTCCGAGGAAATGGAGAATAAATATACTTTACCAAAGAATGTAAGAGATATTAAGAATGAACCGCTTAGTTTGGATACATGTATAATTGTTACAAATCGCTGTGTGTACGAAGTTGTTTTAAGGTCAGTTGTTTATCGTAATATTTATGGGAGAAGCGTTCACACAAGACGAACCTATGAGTAAAATTGTTTTTTTTTGTCTTATGATTTATTACATGAATATTTTATACTACTACATAAAGAAATTTCGTGTTATTTAACCAAGATTTATATTAATTTTATAATAGTTTTATTTTTTTCCCTAACATTATGGGATTGAACTTTGAGATGCAGCGTATACATAACGTCCATTTACTTGTTTTATGAAAAATAGAACTGAAGAACAACACTACAACACAACAACACTACACTACATTATTATTTGAACGCTTGTATTTTTATCTCAGCTGATGATGGGATTCCACAATTTTAATACTAATTAATTTTCAAACCTTAGAAAATCTCTTCTATCGATTTTCATGGAATTGTTATTGAAGAAAAACGAGCTGCAGAAAGCAGGGAAACTAGCAATGGTTTTTGGACTAAATGGACAACACCTGTTGGAACATGTAGGCGATATATTCCTATCGAACAGAGAATTCTCACGCGCAGTAGCTTCGTATAAAATGTCTAAGGTATAGAATATATATATTTCTCTCTTATTCACTCATATCTCTATTTTTTATTTCTCTGTTTTATTTCATACATGTACATTTACAAGTTTTTACATGCTGCCACACACATGGATTCTCTTTTGTTTGTGAATTAACAAGTAGCTGCAATCTTGGTCAGTTATTTTTATAAAAGTGAAACGTTAAGAAAAAGAATCCATCTCTGTTAAAACGACACATATTTGATTGAACGAATGAATTAAATGTGCGTTTATAAATAGTAAAAAGTATTTTCGATGTATTTTACCAATTTATCCTATCAAACGCAAATGGTAGTATATGAACGAAATAATTTGTTCTTGCAAAGATTTATATAATTTGTTGTTTTTGAGAAGTAATATGATTGCAGAAAATGAAAATTTCAAGTGTCTCTCTTGGCTTTGATTTGATATAAAGAAATATGTAAAACATGATTTACAAATACAAATGGTTCCGCGAAAGAACACAAGAAATACATTTCTCACATCATTTTACTTTAAATTATTAATATTTCCACAAGATAAAAATGTATATTTTTATTATATGATAGAAATATTAATATTGATTCTATGAAAAAATAGGGAAAATATTTGAAATATAAGTATAGATTAAAGTGTTTTTCTTTCTTTTCTCATCTTTACATTCAGAAGAGATGACAAAGTATTTGAATATTTTCGAAGATGTTCCATACAAAATATGGAAGCAAATCTGTGCACTCGATGACAAGTTAACTATATCGTCAGAGATTTATAAGATTTTCGATGATTTTATTTCATTATGATCATAAATTGATTTTTGTTCAACATTTCTATTTCAGTGTAAATTATTGAAGAGCGTGTTAAAGTTTGCATCGGTCGGCCATACTTCAGAATTATTGAGTTGTCTAACTCATTGTTTACTGACACCTGTCATAACTGAAATGCCTATTGCAACAAGGATACATTTGTCGAACTTGTGCGTACTTTCCTTTATTGAAATGACACTGCGAGTTTGGTCGGAACAATCTAAAGCAATATATAAGGAGTTTTTGTAAGTCACATATTACAATTATATTTACAAAGAATACTAAGTTTTATGTGTAATAAGACGTCTTTAATCATATATCTAAACGGTATTTTATATATATATAAAATATAATATATATAAAACAATTTCAATGTTTAAAAAATATCGAAATAATGGCTTTGAACGAAATATTTTTCTTTTATATGATACCTGCTCCTTTACATAATTTCAATATACTTTCCGCTATGTTTATCGATTTAAAGTGTCCTTCAGATCTTTCCTCGCTTTCACTGTCTCTATCTTGAAAATTTCATATGGTAGATATCGTAAAAGTAGCATGCGCATATACATATATTGTATGTAAAAATTTACTTCAATTTAAAAGTTTCTATATTTTTAGGTATTTCTTGTCCACAAATACATTTTACGACGAATTATTAGCTATTAATATAGCTGGTCAAACTTACCTCTGGGAGGTATTACATCACTTGGCTACACAAAGAAGTCTGTACAGTCAAATGTTGGATATTCTCGTAAAGGCAATACAAATATTTGGCACAAACGACATTCATCCAAAATCATGTAATATATACGCATGCATATGTGTACATTTTCCAAATAATTACAAGAAAATACATGTTGTGCACTCTCGCACGTACATAATTTATAAGATTTAATATGTATGTTTTTATTTTAGATGGTTTACTTATATGTTTAAGTGAATCTAATTTAATACAATCGATGTTGTTAAATTACGATTTAGCTAGGTCTCATATGTTATTTGTACACAGTAATCTGCGAGATTTTCAAATCTTCGTGCTTCAGGTGAGAAACCTTAACATTTAAGTATTCACTTGATAAGTTGCATAAAGTTGTGTATTTGCATTACAAATTAAATTATTAATAAATAAACTAAAAATGAGAGAGGAAAAGAGAGAGAGCAATATACAAACATATTAGGTACTTTGCTTCTCTATGTTGATGGAATTTGCATGAAAACAAAAGTTGTCTCGATCAAAGTTATAATCAGATACTAGTACTTGTGAATTAACATTTGATATGTTTTGTGGAATCAAAATAGAGTTTTAGATCTTTCATCTTTCGACTATCACGATTATGTTCAACAGCTTGAAATATTCCACAGAGGCTAGTAACATTGTACGATCCAACAAATCCAGTATTACGACCTAAATTAATACAATGTAAAGCACATCATAAGATAGTATCGTGCAATCTACGATCTAATCAATGTGATTCTGTCGATTCTACGGATAATATTGTGAGTATTGAATATCTAGCATACGAGATGCTCTCAGGATTCGCACACTATATTATTCCTGGTATGAACGATTAATTCTTGGTATTATATACCAGAAATAAAGAGGAATTTTTGTAAATCAATTTTTAAAATTAGATAAGATGTGTGAATACACTTTTTATTAATATTAAATATATTTAAATAAGTTTTCAATTTGACAAAGATATTTAACCATGTTTATATTTCGAAAAATTGTAAATAGCATTGACTAAAGATTTCATTGAGAGAAAATCGTGCGAATTTTGGAGTGTTACTCATATTCATCCAACACTTTATACAAAATGTTTTAAACTGTCGGATGTTCTTTTAACTTGACAGATTTTTAACCGATTAATTTTCTTGCCGAGAACGTTGAAAGATATGATTTCAACTTTTGACATTAAACATTTTTACAAGTAAACTTTGAATTACTATCTCTTCGAAGCTCATAATTAAAAATTTATCTTTCTGTTATTTATTTTTTCTACTGTAACTTTTAATTCGTCAGAATTAATTTCCTTTATTTCTCTTATGATTGATTACTCGGGAGAAAGTGCCTATGCACAACTTTTTCGTGAAGAAAAGATTTAATTCGAGGAAATCTGTGATAAAAAAGGACATCTTTTAAATGTAATTTTAAAACATTTTTATCGATAACACATTTTATAGGATCAACCTGACACTCTTGTGGAAGAGATAATGGAAACGTTTATTCTTATTTTGTTGACTCTTATTCATAAGAAACGATTGTTAAATCCAAACTCGAAATATAATTTTTTTTATGATGTGCAATTGCCAGAGGTAAGCAGAATAATCCTAATGTAGATTCTACGTTTGGTAAATGAAAATCGAGATTATCGCTCTAGCTCCAGGAAATCTTTTATTATTATTAGCAAAAGAATTCGGAAATCGAGGGGATTTTAAAAGATTTCGTCAATTTCTTGATATGTTTCAAAACCATTGAAATCCTTCCTCAGGAGGGAGGAAAATTCTTATTCTCAGGCATTAGTCTTTGCACAAACTTTGCTCTAGAGGTTTGTTATATAAACTAATTTCTGATAAAGGTAACGAAATCTCGTCTGCATCAAATTGCGTGACAAAATATGAATATGATAGAATATGATAAAGCATGATTGAATTTGCTATTTATCCGATTCGGATATTTGAATGTTTGTGAAGAAATAAGGAAGGATTATACAATATATGTAAAAGTATGTAATTCTTTTGATTGTAGAAGGGATATGGAAAGAAGCGTATATATCCCGTAGAGATCCATATTTCCGTCTCGCTTTTCATTTGCCGAAAATCCCACTTGTCTACGAATTATCGGAAGGGCTAACTGAATTATAACTTTATTACACTTTGACCTGTACAGGAATATTCGGAAATGACTCTGCACGTTGATTTTAAAAGGAGATTGTTAAATAGTGGATTTTCTCACGTTGCACTTGTTAGAAACGGTAATATCTACACTTGGGGCAGTTCAGTGCAAGGTTGTCTAGGTACGTACATTTGCAGGGTATTTAAAACGTAACATTATATTATACATTTTGTAAAAACATTTAACGCTCACATTTTAATTGGGTAAGGTAAACCGTGAATGTAAGATAATGAATATTCTATATTGAATATTGAAAATCCGATGACACGTCGAACCTCATCTTCAATTATCTTCAGTCTTATAAAAATGTTTTTAATACGGATTATAATATAGGCATGTAAAGAAATTTCTAAATGGTTTTGAAAAAACGCAGGAATAAAATGAGAAAACAAAAAAAGCGCAGGGGAAAAATTGAAGAAATTGTGTTTTTCTACTTGAAGAAAATGTCTAATCTGAAATATTGACTGTTTAATCTTTATAGTCTTGCTCAATCAAGATATGTAAATTCTGTGAATTTTACTATAATTTTTTAAAATTTTCTGGTAGCTCTGCTGTGTATTTTATATGTAGTTAAATTTTTTCCTTCATGTATAGATTGAAGACAATTGAAGATGGAGATTGAAACATGTTCTTGTATCACAATATTTACGCGGAAACTTGATAGTTACTGAGTCTTCAAGTTTCGTCACAATAGTTATCCAATTCTTTCATTGTTTTTGACATGTTAATAAATTGTCTAGGTACTGGCTCGAGCGTTTTGCGATATGGGGCACCCCATGCTATATGCTTTTTCAAAAGTATGGGGATTGAAGTTTTTAGTGTATCGTGTGGACATTGCCACACCCTGGCGATTACTAATAATGGAGTCTACGCTTGGGGAGCTAGTCAATTTGGCCAGTTGGGACTCGGCAAGGTGCTACAATGTTCGAGTCCGGAATTAATTACCTCACTAGCGCAAGAGATTATTGTCGATGCGGTAGCTGGACAGTATCATTCTGTAGCGCTAACCGCCGATGGTAGAATATTTACATGGGGCTGGGGTGTTCACGGCCAACTGGGTCATGGTAATATTGACGAAAAGGCTACACCAACTTTGGTCAAAGCTCTGCTTGGCGTAGTCGTGTGTTCTATCAGCGCGGGATATGCGCATACTTTGGCACTGTCGGTAGACGGTGTTGTATACGCCTTCGGATGTAACGTTCTCGGACAATTGGGAACAGGTGATAATGCCAAAAGTTCTATCCCGATAAAAGTCGCGTTACCTGATGGGATAATGCTCATAAGTACCGGATATTTTCATAATGTAAGTCGCTAAACAACTTGTGTGCTAGTTAATGGGACTTAATCGTTTTATTTCTTTTCTCTTTTAACGACCAAAATGACGACGCATAATTGAAACTGCTCGTTGCTTTTTATAAAAAAAAATGTTCGTGTCTGTTTACTTTGTATTTGCCATGAACAGCGATTTTATACGCACTTATATTTGCAGTTAGCTGTCAGTAGCGCGAACAAATTGTACATATGGGGTGCGAGTCCTCAAGTTCTGAGATTGCAAGCACAAGCGCAAAAGAAGACTCGTATACTAGAACAACGTGACGCTAATAAGAAAAGGAATAAGGCCCTGGATGAGTCGGAGAAAATGTCAAGCGATGTTAGTAAACTAAACGAGGAAACAAAGGAAGAATGTTTGATGATGGATGCACAAACCGAGCCTGCTCAGACAGACGCGATTACTTCCGATGTGGATACGCAAAAGAGACTCGAGGTTGAAAATGCAGATTTGAGAGATCTCAATTTTGATTTGATCGAGGAGAGTCAAGCACATTTGAAGCCATGTGTTGTCGATACAAGTTTAGTAAAAGCGCAAATTAATCAGGTTTGTAATATAGGAGCCTGAAATTTATTTACGTTGCGCTTATAATATGTAGTAATATAACGTATAATACACCTTTATAAACAAATATTTTTATACTTTAAACTAGACGCGAAATAGAACGTTAGCTCGTGACTCGTTAGTATCGTATAGTTGGCTTTTAACAAGTATAAAAGAATCCTGTATACTTGATGTGCATGTGACGTAACCTGTGGTCATTTGTGCAGATATCAGCTGGCTGTCATCATAATGCATTAATAACGAAGGATGGGTCTTTATATACATGGGGCCGCAATCTGGATGGTCAGATAGGTAACGGCACGCGGCGAGAAGTGCCAATTCCGACGCCTTTATATTACAATTCAGCTTGTATTCTTGCGCAAATACCTCCTAGACATAATGATTTTAAAAGAGTGCAAAATCAATGGGACTTGGACACTGGTGCCAAGTCGAACGACTCACCTGCAAATAACGGAAATATGCCTGAGAACAATGGGAATATCAGAGACTCGTCGGTACACACAGAAACTGCTGGCTTGAATAAAGAGAGAATCAATCCTGTGATTAACGCTGTTGGCGTTGCATGTGGATATGATTATACAGTCGCGATACAACCAGGTTACAAAGAAACATATTTATATATATATACACACACATACACGTACACACGCCCATATTTATATACACTATTAAAGATATATCCTTATAATTAATATATATATATATATATATATATATATAATATCTTCTTAATAGTTGTATTATTTATCTTAAAGCTAAGACATTTGGCATACAAATGATCTTTCAAATTCAATTAAGTTATTTAATACAGTTCCAGTCCTGATTATTATTCTGATAATTAAACGGAGCTTTAATTGAATGTTTACATTATAACCGGTCCCTCTTACACACATATAAAATACACGTGTGATTTTTGAAAACAGAAATTTTCGGCATTGTAAATATTATACATCTCATTTTTTCAGGAGGCACGGTATTAGCTTGGGGCAATAACAGCAGAGCGCAACTGGGTCGTATTCCTGCGAAAGAGACACGCGAGGCCGACGATAAACTCGTATTGCTGAAATCATCGAAGCGAATAGTACGGCTCCCTACGGCGTTGCACATAGCTCTGGACGTCCCTAGTCAAGTACCCGGCATTTCTACTCCAGTGATATCTTATCGATCTAACGACGCGTTTTCTCTCGCCGGAACCGTCCGTCCTTTGAGCGTTATCGAAAGAATGCCTGGGGAATTGACGCTTCATTATGTTCTGGAACATTTCCACGGTTTATACAACTCGGCCAATATCATAGAAAAGGTTGGTTGATCGCTTTATCTGATACGAGAGGTGCGGCAGAATAAAATGCAAAAGAAGAAGAGGAAAACGTTATCATTTTAATCGTTTAGTCGTTGTCAAAGTGAAATGAATATTATCTAATTTGATGAAAAATCGTATGGTACGTATTGTATCATACTGTTGCTAAAATAAGTTTGCAAAGTAAAACTTTTCCATTGCAGGGCATTGAATTGGAGAATTATCAAGCTTGTTCTAAAGTAGCGGCATTAGAAAATAATGTTCCAACTGCTTTCAATTACCAATTGAAAATGTTACATAAATTGAGCCTTCAGTCATTCAGAAATTATTCAATGTCGGAGAGAGAGATGCCACGTGAGAGAATAGAATCCACGATCGAGACTGATTCATCAAATGTGGATTTCACGCTGTCCCGAGATATCAAGAGAAACACTGAATTATTTAATAGACAAGCGGAGAAGAATCTCATGGAATCCTTGGAAAACAGTGTTGCTCGAAGCAAGACGAAAATTTCTACGAGCAGATCGTTGAATAACTTACAAACACTCGCACAAGAATTATATTCTTTCGATTGTCAAGGTGGTTCGGAAGAATTATGCAGAACTCGAAAGGACAACGACAATCCCTCGTCGAACGTTAACGCTGATACCGAACATAACACTAATGATGAAGACGAGCCATGCGGATGGATTGAAGATCTTATTTCTAATGAAACAGCTGATTCGCTGCTGCAGCATAAAAACGTCACTCTACGTAACTCTGCGCAAAATTCGACTCAACGATCGGTCTGCACAGAAACAATGTCGATTGTGAATAACAGTCATCGTGACATGAATGAAAAGGAGACTGCTGTGTTCTCGGATAAAGTATCCTCACGTTCTCAGAGGAATTACGTAATCAATGAAACCATAAAAGCATTGAAGTTTTATTTGAAAAGTATTAATGATGAAGCAAGCACGACCGTAAAGTGCGAAATATTACAAAGCGCAATTGACTTTTGGATCGTGCACAATTTACCGATGCAAAGTTTGGAGAATGTTTTTCTCGAACATATACATATCGTTTATTATCCTCTTGGATTACTACTTTTCTGGTAAGTCAACATTATATCTTTGCTGCAGCGTTATAGTAGACGCTTGACGGTTTTTTTCTCATATCATACTCTTCTGAGGATGACACATTTATTTAGTGACGCAGGGATTCCGAAACAGGGATTGAGAGAATCACTAAACTCAAATCACTTCTGCCTTTAATATTAAGCTTTAATATTAAGAATCTTTCCGTATTAGAGTAAAGAACGAAAAGAAATGTAAAGTATACGTAAGAAAAATATACATGATGCTGCAGCTTCTCAGATTGCAGAGAAAGTGCAGTAAGAGTTTGGGAATCCCTGATGAGGGG
>VBVQ01005265.1:0-12250 GCA_011636635.1 Tetramorium simillimum | reverse complement strand
CCCGTATTTCTGTATGCTGTATACCAATCCCCATTGCGGATCCCCGATGAGCAACCCTTCACGTAATCACGCTTCGGCGGAGACGGACTGACGAACGGACGAAGAGAAATTTCGACCGGCCCCGATTGAAATATTTTAATGGTACTTCGATGAGATGAGATGCATCGGGCAGATACGATGCCTTTCGATACGTAGATGTTTTTCATAGTGTGTTTACGGTACTCCGTACTCGAAAGACTATTAAAAGTAACGATATAGATAACGATGCAATCCTTGGCTTCTTCAAATTAAAATACTTTAATTCGTTTAATAGATAAGAATATATTTGATATAATTATATGTAGAATAATATAAGGACAATTTTTTATATTATTATTTGAAAATAATATTGGATAATAATAGTGATAATAATTATTAGCATTAATTAACATAAACTGCAAAATTAACATGATACATAAATTACGTTCACATAGTTTTATTATTTATATGTAGTCTTCTTTTTAGAATAGAATTCTTCTCTTAACGGCGAGTCATCCTTCTATGATCGATTAATTTCCTTGAGCTTGATCGATTGGATCTCGTTTCTTTGCTCCTGTAACTTACAAATGTCGAAGAGTAGCATAGTTATTATCGATGTCGTCCTAATTAGTCAGATACGCTTATCTTACAGTAGCATGGCAGCCTTTTGATGATTACAGATAGAGTGATTAAAAATATTTGTAAAACGTGCCACAGCGCTTTCTCTCGGCTGACCTATCGCTCAAATTCGACATCCTCCGTTTCTTGTTCTCTAATCCTAAGCTAACCGCCCTAAGCGTGCACGGAGCGTGTTGGTCGTGTGCGGGAAACACGCCCTGCCGGCCCTCGGCCTTCGAGCCCGGGAAGGCCCTCACGCGACGGCGGCGGGGCCTACCCCGCGTAGAAAGTTTCTTACAGAAAGAAAACTGGGCCCCGTAACGGTCGGGGGCCTGATGCAGACGCGTCGGGTGGACGCGCCTCGTGACGGACAATAACGATCCGAAACCCGCAATGAAGCTGTCGGGAGGCGAAAATTGCGCGATCAGGCGCGTGAGAGAGACACGCCGAGGACGTTCGGGCAATTTCGACGGGCCGGCAATTGTTCGCGGATGGGGCAATTTGGTGACACGCGAGTGCAATTGACGACGATAAATCTTCGTTCGTGCTCGCGAGTCATTTGGGTCATTGGTTGGTGCGATGAGAGGGTTAAGCGGATTTGAGACTCGGCGGCGGCCCGAAACGTGCAGATGGCACAACGGCAATAACTATGCGATCGTCTTTCGTGTGTTTTTCAAACGGTCACGGTAGCGCGATTGGATCAATTGGTGTTTGGACTTGGGGGTCTAACAACGGCTAACAGCGAAGTCGGTACCGTCAAATTAAACCGTTTCGAGATTCGTCAGCCTGTAATCGACGTCTAGAGTCACTTTATTAATGTCGCTAATTAGGCGAGAGCAAGCTTCCTTTACGGAAAGAGACGGCACACGAGACCGGAATAAGTTATGCGAGTCTCTAATGGCCGTGTAGCTTCGGAAGTAAGATTATTTATGGCACGTATCGCGCACAATGTTCGTCACGCTGATATATAACGCTTGAAGGCGCGCAAGTGGTCAAGAAACCGGGGGACCGGTGTAACGAGTGGAACTTCGATTTCGCCGCAGAGCGGAAGACGCGGCGGGTCTGTTAGCTGATTTATGTCGCATTCGAAAGGATCTTTGACTTCGCGAAGAAAAAGCGGCGGACGTCACGAGCAAAAAGGCCGTGCTGTTTTATTTCAAACTGCCTCCGCTCGCGGTGATTTATTATCGTTCAAGGTTCTTCAAGTTTCTTTACGTGCATAATTTATCGATGCGGCTTTCATATCGAGATATTGCGCGCGTTCCGACGATGCTGTTATTGGAGACGTTTTGATCTCTTTTCGAAGATATGGATATTATGCTCCATTTCTTCGAACGCGGACATTGTAATAGTAAGAACGAACAGTAGCGCTATGATAAACGTCTCATTAAGAGTTATTTATTATATGCAAATTATGCAAATTATGCTGCGCGATGAAGAAGAAATTGAAGAAACTGCAGACCCAGCTGCGAAGAACCTGAACCTGAGTCATTCTTGCGTGATGAAGTACATCCTGTTTGGGCATGTAAGAAGCCTTCTTCCTTTCAGAGAAGCGTGTCCTTTCTTCGCGAAGTCAAGATCATCGCCAATACGAGTCAGATTGCTCAATGAATTTCAGATCGCTTGATAGCGAAATCGAAGACGACCTAATTCAAGATTTTGCTAATTCTATTGGAAACCCAAATTTAAAGATAAAAATACATTTTAGCGATTATTTAATGTTATAGTGTGAATAAAATGAAGTAATTTATTAACAATATTATCTAACTACATTACTAGCCATTTTAGAATTTGAATATAAATTCATAAAAAATAATTTTTACTTTCTTTGGTATCAGTGCTTTAATCAAAATTAAATAAATATTAATTTGTAGTAGCAAATGTTTATTACATCAGATACTCATATCTAATAAAACTACTGAATTTATCGTAATTTAACAAAAAATTCCATTAATGTTCAATAACGTTATATATGCTAGCACGAATTGACGCACTTCCTTATGACGTATCTTTGTATCTTTTGGCACAAGTGCCCGATGGAATGCATATTTTTCAAAATAGAAAAATGATTGGCACTCGTATTACCCGCCTGAATTGTGATCGTTGTCTGAAACCAGTATAACGAGATTCATCTGGACATCGCTAGCGTAAGGAAGTCCAGAGATCCATATCGCATCGATAATGCTCTTTGACTTCGCAAAGATTGCTCTCAAGCGAGAGAAAAATGATCGTTAAGCAGGAAGCGCTCGATTACGGGAGCAAGATCCGTTCGAAGATATTCTATAATATCCATGCGGACCAATTATTCCTCTTGCAGTGTTCTTGAGTAATTTTACTAGATGTTCAATATATAAAGCACATATCTCATGTGATTGGTGAATAATTTTTTGCTAGTTTGCAGATTAATATTTGTTTCATTTTTTATGAAATACTGTTATTCGAACTGGAGAGGGTAAATTGTGTTTGACGCCTCGTCAAATTTTTAAAATCGCTGGCTTGAAATTAACGGCCGGTTGTATTATCTTTTCATTCGGTTTTATTTTGTTCCTCGCCTAGTTCCTTCATTGTAGCTTATTCAAACCGCATTTTGGAAGAAACCGCAATTTCGCGTTTGGGCGAATGAACCATTTGTACGTAAATTTCTGCAGTGCCTTAAAGGGAACAAATTGTAGCTGTCAGTCGACTTTACAGGCAGTATCCGTCGTCTAAAATCGGTAAAGGGTTGCTCTCAGATCGTAATTTGAGCCTCTCTTTGTTACTGCGCTTCGTATCGAGGACGACCTTCGACTTCACGAAGAAGATTGCTCCTCTGGCAGATTGAAGAGCCGTCACGTGGTTAAACAGGATGTGCGGTGCCTTGCACGCGATTCAGACTTCACGAAGTCAACGATTTCACTCGATTGCTTTCTTGCAGTTCTTTGAAAAGGCTGAGAATTTCTGCCGAAAACGGAATAACAGTTGTTTCGTAACTCGAAGCCGCGGAGAAGTAAGCCGCGTTAATTAAATAATTAGCGAGGGCATTTATTAACATCGAATGGCCGAACTTGTTTATCCGTCGATCGCTTCGTGCGACCGAAAATCGACATACGCTTGGTTAATGTAACCGCCGATGTTGATGTAGGATTTTTTAATGAACGAACGGTTTTCGTTGCACGGAAAAAAGAAAGTTCGTCTGTGCCGAACAGGATGCACTCCATCACGCAGGCTTCAGATAAATATTTATCGTAACGAGTTTCAATATTTACCAATGACACTGCCCGATGTGTATCATACCCATGAAAGGTTTCTTTAAATGGTTTCTCCTGTATGCCGATGCGGTTCTCTCGCTCGGCGTTTTCCGCGCGGCGGTACGTCCCGATAACATCATAAATAAATTGTCGAGAATACCATTCGCTTTGGAAAGCTTGATAAAAATTTTGCAAAACATGGTGGGTTGTATTTTTATTAATTAGTCCGCCGCCTGGTGCCAAGTCAAGCAAGCATAACTGGTTTATCGTTGACTTTATCGTAACGAGGAAGTCACGCGCGTTGATTCGTATCGCGACGGTAACGATCGCACATTGCGCACAACTGCTGTTCCTGCATCGTATTAAGGGAAAAGGAAACTGACATAATCGCGTATATAGTTCGACTTTCCTTCATAATTACGAAATAATGTTAGAAATGACAATTTAGATACGCAAACCAGTCTATTTCTAAATGTTTTTAATATTCTTAGGTCCGGTTGCACCAATGTTATTTTAGCTTTAAGCGAGACTTAAACATATGTCTATCTTCATCTTTCTTTCTAAATAAATAAAGACACATCTCACTTGAAATCGAAATAACGTTGATGCAATCAAACCTTAATGTATTTAAGTTAAATAGTACCAAGTTTTATATATATAATAGATTTTTTATTAATTTTTTTGAAACTGAAAAATTGGAATCAAGAATTTTTGTTATTTTATATTTTAGATATTTTTTTATTTTTGTTCATTTTAATTTTCTATCATTTTCATTCTATCTCCAAATATTTTGGAGAGACATAACAGAGTTTTGACGTTGAATATTTTCACACTGTTAGACAGAATAACTGACTAAGTAGGTAGTTGTTTACAACTTTACACGTCTTCGCCGATTTCCCCTAAAAACTGTTAGCCAATCGAACGAACTCGCCTCGGCGTCTACAGAACCGGTACGATCGGGCTCTTCGCGCGATTTTGCCGTGGCTCAGCGATGCGTATCGCGTCGAAAAATACGCTCCCCTCGTCCGATCGCATCCGCGAGGGACGGCTCGGTCCCAGCATCGGCAACGGCAGCGACAACAGCGGAAAAATATATGTACGTAGGCCGAACGGGACGTGCTCGATCACGCCATCGAGATTTCTCCGAAATTTACGTGACGGCGAACGCTCGGCGGGTGCGCTTAACGCCGCACGATCTTGCATAAAATCGGCATAAGGCGCGCGATCGCGGGCCATAGTTATGAAGTCCTTCTCGCGCGCGGCTCGGATCGTGTCAGCTAATTGGACCACCGGAGACCGTTGCCGGAGACCGGTATAACAAGCTCCTCTCCTTTGACTTCGCGCCACTGCCACGAACAGGATGCTCCGCACTCGCTCGCCAATCCCGCCGATATGTATCGCAATCAAAAACGATGATTTCTCACAAGGGGTTAGTATGTTGAACGACAAAAACGATATCCCGTCGAGAATGCGACGTTGCGGTATATGGCGAGACGCGAGTATATATTATATGACAATATATTGACATTGATTTATCTTATCATGAAGTAATGTTACATTACTTCATGATATGTAACGTTATTTATAACAGTTACGTACATTATAATTAATTTCAAGTGGTCTTTTGGCCGATGAAATGTTACCGTGTATTTACCGAGAAATTTAGAAACGGAAAGAAGCTTGTTGTTTATATAAATATAATTAAACTTTCATTCAGAAGATATATTTCGTGTCGTCCGAAAATGTCGTGCGACAGATGCGCCAACGAGTGAACATGTTTGATCGTACTGATGGCGAAGATTTCTCTTGTAAAGAGAAAAAGGATACATACGCAAGGAATATCGTGATGCGCGGTACGAATGTTCCTGCGTGCTGCTATTGCATGTTGTTGCTTAACATTCACGAAAAGTGCACTCTCGCCGCGACTTCCGAGCTGATTTCCATAATGAAGAGAAACTCAAAGAGGAATGTATGTAAAGAATTAATTAAAAATATGGACTCTTGATAAGCGCACTGAGTAATGGTCCTTACAGACAGTGGTAGTAAGTGTTCTTTCTCATTTAAGGCATAATTGAACTTACTTAGTGGACTCGCTATTTCTTTCGATGAAAGATATATCTTTTTTATAAAAAAAACATCGACACGAGTCGTTAAAAAATTAAGTTATTATTTTGCCTAATTAATTTTATTTTAAGTCATATTCGAGGAAACACATTTCTCTTATCAGATTATCGTTTTCTCTCTTACGATACTTACGCTATATCATAAAAATATATACGTTATATTATTTTTTATTTATTCAATTAATTACATAGGAATAGATCTAATTTTTTTTCTCACAGTATTTACGCAAAATTTACACCGCGTCGAAAATCCAATAATGGAAAGACGATTGTTGTAAAATACACGAAAGATCGAAGAAATCCGCGAAACAGTTCCTGCATTCTCTTCTTCGGCGAAGGAATCGCGTTCCAGAAGGGTGTCGCAATAAAATGCCATTTTTATCGTCACGACGAAGCGATGCGAGTGTTGGCGACAAAACGGGATACCGATAAAGTCCGCTTCGGTATTGACGAAGGGCGGAGCGTCGCGTATCGGACATTCGGATCGTTCGGATCGCTTTCGCCGATCGCCAACGTGTACAAGAGCGATGAGATACACAGGTGCGCCGGCGGAGTCGGCATTAATTTTTTCTCCGCGAGGTGGGTGAAGCAAATCAAATGCATTTCACGTGCAGGTAAACGAATCGCGGTTACGCCGTACCGTGCGGGCGTGTAACACCGGTGGATCCGACGGCGTTTATCGGTCCGACATCTGGTCGTGCCGAACTGGTGTTCTCCCGTCGCCCGTAAATGCGTTGACATCTGCGGATTTGCGATGCTGTGCGTGTGCAACTCCGTAGCGACGCGACGGAGTTACAGTTCAATGGCTGTTGCATTAAGGCGTACGGATAAAGAAACGCGTCTGTGTCTGAAGTTTCGCGAAACTCGATTTTTTTTACATAATGCCGCAGCCGCACCTTTTATGCGTGCTTTAAGATACGAGCGACGGAAATATTCCGAGGATCGCAGTGAGCGTGGCGCGCGGATTGCCGTTGCGTATACATATATATCTCAAAATTTTATACTCTACATCGTCGCTTCCTCGAACGAAATTTAGTGCATATTTTAATATTTGTCGCGGTAGGGTTTGAAAGGCTGATAGTTTTTGTCGCGACAGGTACTCCCGCTGTTCTATTTTACGGCCAGACAACAATTTCCCGCGTGAAACGGCACACCGCTTAAGGTCTTTGTTCAGCTCAGACGAGTAACCCCGTAATTTCGACGGTGACGTCTCGGAAACGGGGACGTGCCGGGCAAAACCTCGGAACACCTGTGTCCTTATTCTCGATCCCGGCGTATCCGTGACAGCCCTCATCAAAATCTGTTCGCCGGGGCCTCCCTACACGTTTTCCACGTCGCGTACGCATCTTATTTGCATACCAAGTGCCCTGCCAAGTAGTACGCGGGGCTACCCTCTATCTTGCACGCGTGATCGCGCGCACGCGAAGTCCTCCTCGGTTTCCTTTTATACGCGCGATCGGCGGGACTCGCGCTTTCCTCCTCATAGACGCGATGCACGCGCAACGCGCGGTCTCGCGATTCGCGCGTCGCGATGCTCGGTTATGCGTGTAGGCGCGATCGCGTCTGTCACGCGCGTGTACGCGTCTCTCTCTCTCTCTCTCTCTTTCTCTCGAGTTAAAACCCTTGGCTACATTATACGTGTTTACGCCTCTCTTGCATAGAACACATGGTTGCATTAACCGGTTGCTTCGCTATAAATAACCGCGAGAGCATAACATACTATTAAGCTGTTTCAGCGCGCGTGATATCTCTTGTATTTCTTTCCTCCACGGTTCTCTTCATCTTTTTTTGTAAGAGAGAGAGGAGAGAAGAGAGAGGAAGATTATCTTATGGTCTTAGCCATAATGTGAATTCGATAAGACACCTGGCAAGGTTGCGCTTGTGATCGTGCCACAGATAGCGTAATTGAATGAAATTATAAAGATTACCTACAGCAGATCTTAATTAACATTTAAAGTTGCGGTCACGCCGCATAAGATCAAATAGTAATATCGTATATAATAAGAGCGTAGTCCTTTTTCCAAAATACTGTCGTTCGAGTACGGTAAATATAGTGGCAGGAAGGATAGTATCGGGCGCCCGCATTCTTACATATTTCCGAGGCAGCTTTATTTGTATCCTGCATATACTCGGGTGGAAAGAACGCGTGGAATATGATATACGCAACGTTTCAATAGCACATACGGGTCCATTTAATTGGCCGAAGTAATTTACATCTGTACTCGACGCGATTAAACCTTGAGATTTTGCAACGGGATCACTTATCTAACTGTAAGCACTCGTGCCCTCCAAGACTGTCTCGTTCTGAATCGATTATGCGAGTTTGTTGAAAACATAAATAAAAATTTTAATATAATGAGCGTATGAAAATACATTTCTATTTTTTTCTTTGCATATTGTATATTTGCATATATTTGCTTAATATAGCTTTTATCGATTGCTGCTGTCTGAATATTTGAAAAGTACTTTGAGGACGAATTTATTTTAACGGTAATTAAAATTGTATATATAATTTTGCATATCGTTTGATATTGTTTTTAAAATATTTATTGGATATTTTTGGATAGTGAATGATTCATACTTTTAAATACATGATTGTATCCTAATTATCTATCCTAAATGCATTTTATCTGAACATGTTTTATCTTGTACAATTGTAGTTATATATAGAATCTTGGGCATAAAACTGCAATATTCGAGCGAGACTAAATTTTCAAGGTATTAAAGGAATTTATGTATGCAGGTTTTGATGCTTATTCGTTGTATTGCGAGTGGCATTGAAGGGACTGGCTAAAAAAGCCGCTTCGCATCGACAAAGCAAGAGACGATAATAAATTTTCATTAAATTCCGACGGTATGGTATTACAGTCGATGCTGTGCAATTATGGGGCACAGGAATTAAAGAAATATATTTAAGCTCACGCGAATGAATATATCGAGCGCGTTTCAAGGAAATCGAAATTGCAGCTGGTCGCGCGTTAACCTTTCACGAATGATTTGGAAGCACTGGTGCTGCTTTCATCCCGAATCGTCGATTTTAAATTACCCTTAGTACATTTCAACTCTTAACTGGAGCATACAAGTTATGCGATTTATGCGACTCAACTTGCGCTGCTGGACACTGCCCAAAAGGCCGGACCTTTGGGCACATATATTTCATCACATTATTAAAAGGTTAACGAAATATTTTATCGAAGTAAGATCTTCATTGAACTTTCATCCCCGCAATTACAAAATCAAATTTATTCTCATATAGCCTGCACAATTTTTGTCTCTTCCCTCTCTCTTTTTTCCCCCTCTTTATTCCGTCGTAAAATTGATTCCGAGATTTTTTGCCGTTGCCAAGATGAACGCCACGCGCCAATCATCGGCATCGGCGATCGAGCCGAGATCCTCGGGCTCGAAATTAATTGAGGGGCGCGAAATTAGATCCGGCATTAATTCCCGGCAGTCGTAAAAACGAGCTCGGAGCGAGAGAGGATTCGGTGCAGGCGCGGGGATAATTTAGCCGGGGTAATTTCGAGGGAAATTACAACTCTGGCGCTAACAGTCCATACAACGGTTAATCAGTAACGAGGGTAATTATGGAACTGCGTGAAATCGCGCCGGCACAGCGGGTTCCATCGAACCCCGATCATAATGATACCGATAATAATTTCGCTTATTCCTGATCCTTTCGCGCCGGGATCCTGCTATCTGCTACTCTCGATCAGCCGGCAATAAAGCTCGCCATCACTTCCCGTGCCTTCTTTCGCGACCCCTTTCCCCACCGCGTGTGCAAAGTTGAATCTCCCTTTCTCTCTCTCGAGTAAAACGTGCTCTCCGTCATGCCACCCTCCTTTAAGCGAAATCACCCTTCTCGACCTTCGATGCGATGCCGCGGTCTCTCTTGTTCTTCTTGAAATGAAACATACGCTCCCTTTCAATCTCCTTTTACTTTAAAACTGTCCTCCTTCCTCTCTCTCGGTTTTCTCTTTATCCCTTATACAAGATACATTCTTCTTCAAACAAAACACATACGGCCTTTCTCGATCAACCCTCCACTCCCCGCCTGCCTCTCTCTCTCTCGCTCCCTTCGCCCTCCGTTCTCCCTCCGATAAAGCACACTCCGTCTTTATTCCCCTTAAGCCCTTCTCGTCATTCCAGCAGAGGTGCGTCCTTTTTCTCCTTTCCCGACAACCCCCTCACCCTTTCCCTTCGAGCCTTCCTTCACGCACGCCCACCGCGGCCGTGACCACGTGTTCTACACGCGCGTACGCGTGCGTGCGTCCGCGTGCTCGCGCGCGCGTTCGTGCGTGTGCGTGCAAAGATTCCGAGGTTCTCCACGGAGTCGGTCGAGTCACACCTGCTCCTTTTTCCCACGAGATCGCTTTGCCCCCCAGCCTCCACGTGCATCTCGGCGATCCTCGGTAGTCTCCGCTCGCGGTCGACGTGCGCAACGCCACTACACCACGCCCGGTCGGGATTGGTCGTGATGATTTTACATGATCCTCGTTTCTCTTTCTCCCTCGTGTACCTCTCTCCTCGCGCCGCCGTATGAAAGTAATTAAACGCGCAGCCAGTTCCTTTATATTCCACGATTTCGCGCCGATTGTTTTCGGAAGAGGCGGGTATCGCTTACAAACCAATGTAGATTCGCGGGTTGGGTGCGAGTTCGCAAATAAAACTTTATTTTTTCTTCAGAACACGTTTTGCAAATGTGCCTCAGATTTTTATATTACTTATTTAACATCTCAATACGCGCAGAAGAAATCGCGAACAATTTGCATTTCAATGGGCAAGATTAATTTCTCTTAAGTTTGCTCATTATTTTTCAAACGGTTTACGTGTTACATATATAAGAAATTATTAATTCAAATACTTGTAAGAGGTATTATATAGCTGAGCTTTTAATAGTAATAGTATAGTAAATTATATATGAAAAATATATGAACCTGTCGCACACTAAACCGCCATTAACGTGTTTCCCTCAGCGGGGTGCCTTATTAATAAAATGGGAAATATGATTTTCAAAGCGGATACATGAACCAATTAGAACTTCGCGGCTATAAAAGTCGTTACGATTACGCGCAATAAAATACACGATATATGTGATCATTACTTTCTCTCGACGGAAATTTTCATAAAATAGATAATATTAAAAGAAAATTTTTACAAAAGGATATTTATGTGATTTCGAATATTATTAGAATTTAATAAAGATGAAAAATATGGTAATGTGTCGAGACAGAATTGTATACCTTTTCTGAATCATAAAATTAATTAGAAGTCCATTCTATATATGTTATTTATTAATACAACCGTATTAGCTAGTGCACCTTGAGTTTATTTTTCATCACGATTTAACCGCATTCGCAAACTTGTTTGATAATGTCAGATGAAAAAAATCGCTCGATGCACGCTCGAATTGTAATTCTCTTATTGTTCAAAAAAAAGTTGGCAGGAATGCAGCGGAGGCAAATAATCGAGTTTATCATACCGTAAAATCCGCGATCGATTACCGTCGCTGGGACAACACGATAACTAACCCGCTTAAAATGCAACGCGTACTACATGCGACATGTTTTCGGATTCCCGAAATTCGACGCGAAGATCAAGAAAGGCGGTTTTTTGCCGAACCCAGCTGTATATTAAGTCGATTAACGAGCGTATGTGTCCCTTACGTCTATCTGCATTTCGTTTCGGAGCACGTGATGCGACCCGACTGCCCCTTTTATCTGTTTTACTCCGCATCGCGGTTTATATGTATCACGGTAACAGATATTTATCGAAGCTGCCGCATCGTCTTCCTCGTGAATTTTAAGCACCGTAAATGCAAAGCTTGTGTGAGACACAAAATGGATTTATCCGCTGCGATGTTGCGGTCGCGTTGATTTTTGGTGTCGCCCGCCGAAATGGCCTCTGTATCTTAATGCCACTGGGCGGAACAAGTCATTCGACGGACTTCGATGACGCAAAACGTCGAATCGATTCGCATTGATGCATGAAATACACATCGATGCATATACATGAAACTTAAAAACCTAAGTAAGCGGAGTAGTGAAATCTGAAAACATGATTTTAAAAAATTATGATAATAGACACATATTGTTACGTAGTATTACATAATATATATATATATTCGTGAATATGAATTTTGTGACATAATATATATTATTATGATAGCTAAAACGATTAAAATTAAAATTCTCGCGGGCAATGGTTGGAATAACAAATATATAAATAATTAATCGTATATTTATTGATCTGTCTCTTATACACATC
>VBVQ01005263.1:0-12253 GCA_011636635.1 Tetramorium simillimum | reverse complement strand
ACCTATAATCTGTTCTCACAGAGAAATGTAGACCGCTTAACGCTACACAGCGATTTTATGTTTAAAACTGCATTACGAGGCAAATATGGCAGATAAATATATAAATAAAACAGTTTTAGGAAGCTATAAATATATAAAATGACGTAATATTATCAATAATACAGTCTCTATTGTTTAAAATATAGAATTTGTAAGAGAAAATCGTACAAATTTTATTTTCGCTTTTGAAGAATTCGTTTTTATCAGATTTTATATAAAAGAAAACCACGAATGCATGAACTAAAGATTTCTATTTCTTCAATTATCTAAGAAGACTATGTTTTTGTCGATAATCATATAGTGTAATGTTTAATTGCCAAGAAATAGGGGGGTGCCGCTTTATAGGGTCTGTGCCAGTATTGGCGACTTTCCTCTATCAAATACATGATGGCGATACATGAATAATGTTCTAATATCGTGTTTGTACTTTGGCTAGATGCGTGATAACAAAAATCAAAAGAGTAAGGAAATAGGTAAGCCTCGAAATCTTTTTTCGCAGGTAGGCACTTGTTTAATCACCTGTGCCAAGTCGACCATAACAAAATTTAGAATGGAATATCGTTGACGCAACGAATCGATATTATCTAATATCGCTGATCCAAGCTTTTTTTACCATTTTCTAAAAATGCTACAGTTTGTTGAATAAAAATGTAATGTATTTTTTTATATAGTTATTACGTTAAACATTAACATATTAAATAATTAATATATTAAAAATCTCTTTGTTACAACTTCCAGTCTTTTTCACTTAATTTTAGAATTTAAAGCGAATTAAAAAAATTATACATATTTAAAACATTTATGAATCATATATTGATGTTTACTTTTTCAATGAATGTTATTAAAAATTTAATATTTATATTGAATATGAAAACAGATGTTATTGAAGATGGGATTTTAATTATGTTATCAAATAAAATAGGATTATTTACCATCGCTGTAACGTGGACCTATGAGTCTTCCATATCTTGTATTGGCCATGCCCCAGGTAGGATTTTGAAGATTATTGCAAGAACCGTCATAACTTCGATATCGCGAATCCTGACAAGCTCGAGGAAAAGTGTCGCCGCACTGAATTTGTTGATGAATACCATTATTTGTATTTTGACCGCTTGTATTTGGATCGAAAGGAAAGCTTGAACAATTAAACAAGTAAGACAAACTTTTTTTTGTCATGTACACAGGGATGTAAAATATACATATATTTAACTCTCTATAACCCAATTATTTTTGAATTTAAAAAAATTGTACATATAATGTGAAATTAGGAAATACCTATTAATCCTCGGATAAAACTAACAATTAATTTACAATGTTTGAACTTTTTTTTTACACTCACTTTGATATGAGAAACAGAAATTGCAAATTGCCATAAACAAATTCCTTAGTTATGAAGAAGTAGTAGTACAACAATAAAATGTTACACCATTGTGGCAAAAAACAAAACTTAAAAGATACAAATATACATATAAATATGTGACTTTAAAATTACACGATGTTATAATAGAGAGTTAATCTGCTTAGAGTTATCTTGCATTTACATCTAATTATTTGTATATTTCTTTTTCTTATATAATTATACTATTTATCGACTTACATGTCCTGCCAAGATGGTATAAACCAAAACTTCGGATTTGGAGAATGGTAGACAGACGGTCGATAGGAACCAGGCGAACGATTATGAACCGTGAACGTGTTGTAATACGAAGTTTCCGATTGTTCTAAATCCGAGCTCTTCTTTCCTTTCTCTTTTAAACAGATCATATAAATACAGAGATGTAACTTTTATTTATAAAAGAAGTATAGATACCAAACAGGTGATACATGCATTAATAATAAGTGCAATCATTATCCAAATCATTATCCAAATTATCCAAATTTCTCGGCGATATTAAAAGATCTCGGCTTACTTTTACTTCTAATAGTCTTATAAACAATCGTCTTTAGATTTTTACCATACTAGCAATCGTTTCGCAGGAGTAACTACTGTAGAACTTTCCCACGCAAGGCGATCAAGTATTTCACTAGCGATAGAAGACATTTATCTTAAACTTTGTACAGATACACCGCGCTCGATGTAAAGCAAGATCTCCTTTCATTTATCGTATTTGCCATCGAATACGGCAGCGATCGCAGCTGCCGAGACGATTAATGTGGATTCATCAATAAAACCGGTAGACTCGTGATTTAAACAGATCCGCGAGCGCGGGAGAGAACCTTTCACCGTTTACGACCGTGAACGTTAAATGTTACATCGACGACAGATATAATCGGTTCATGCATAATGAATCATTAGGGTATGTGTTTTAATTTACAAGTTGCGTTTTGTTAAATTACTCTATCGAATCTCCTCAGGCATTCTCGTGCAGAGAAAACTTCCCGGAAATAATTCTCTTGAATAAATTGGCGACATAACGAGTCGTGAGCTACGTGCGATCGCGAAACACGGATTTAGTAAGGGGATAGTCTTTCGCAACACCGTTTTAGTTCACCGTTTAAATGTTATTCTGGCGACAGGCTTATACCGTCACGATTCGATAATTTTCTTGGTTACACACGGTGCAACATTTCTCGAATGTTGTTTACCAAGTGTAGTCATTGAACCGCATATTCAATATGCACATACGTTGACGTATGGTGACGCTGTGAATTTTAAAGAAAAATTATCTAACAATAAGTCATTCACATTAAGAAAGTTAGATAGGCAAAGGTAGATATTGTTTAACTTTTCTGTTTGTGAACATGCAAGAAAATGTGCTGAAATTTGTAAAGTGATATGATGTTTCGAAAAAATCGTAATCCCGAAATTGAATAGTCCTGAAAGAAATGACAATATTTTGAAAAATTATATATAATTGTTCAAGACATTGTTACATTCCTTAAATTTCGGGACTATAATTTTTTAAAACATTATACCATTTTTCAAATTTTGGCACATTTTTTGCATGTTCATAAACAGAAAAACAGTACTTCAATTGAGAAAATGCAAATTCTTATTTTTGAATGATTCATTTTAAATGATTCATATGCTTTTACGTTAATGTATAGACATCGCAGGAGTGGTCAAAGTATGTTCAGGCTATTTCGCACAGCGAGTCTGCGCATGTAATTCCACGTGAGTGCATTTCGCGGCTAGATAGCTCCGCGTAGATGGAGAATCCTTGATTGCCCCAGGTAACCTTTCATTTACCCGATTTTACATCGCCGTGTAGACCTTCTCTCGAAAACGTAACACGCTTTACGGCGGCGCACACGCGAATGTGCATACGCGTGCATTTTCTATCTCACGAGCTGTTTCTTGCCATTAACTCCCACCTGTTGCACAAGGAACGTGCCGCGTACGGTAACAGTTTCTCTACACCGCCGTGTCGGCCGTCACGATTATTGATCTTGTTATTACCGTTAGAAAAAAAACCGAAGATATTCCAGATCGCTACAACGTTTCTCGTAAACTTATGTAATAATGAATGCCGTTTTATTGACAAAGTACTAAATACCTTCGATGGACTAAGCGCGACAAAAGCAGGTCAAGATCCACTGTGAATGCAATTAGCTGATTTAACCAGTATTACAAATTATTAGGTTTAGACTAGGTTAAGATTGAATTTAATAAGACGCATTATGACTTAAAGATTGTAATTGACAAGATCAATTGTAAATAATATGAGAAATCGCTATTAAAGTACAATATGTAATAATCCTTCAACAGTTCGCACGCTTATTTTGCTTCTCTCAATCCGTTCCTTTTCTAGATCTGATTATAATTTGTGTCAGAGCGGACAGAATAATTGGAGAATAGATAAATGGAAAAAAGAATGTTCCGAGAATGGTGTGTGCAAGAAGAAAATTGCTCAATTTTATGTCTCAGAACATTCTATCATATATGATTTCTTGTTATAGTTTTAAGTTAATACAGTTAGTTATTTTCAATAAAATTTTTAATAAAACTTGACTGAATAAATGATTATAATATAAACTATATTGTAAAATAATTCTGTTTCATTTAAAAATAAGTTATCATTTTGACACATATGTATTTAATACAGGATAAGATACCTAACTTGCACACTGTTAATAAACAACAGACAAAATTAAAAAATAGACGATTGTAATAATAATAATAATAAGTTAAGATTATTTATGTTGATAAAGATCTTGATTATCTTATTATTTATTAGGATTATGGCCAAGAAATGATAATTTTTATTCAAAATTTAACATATTTTCTAACTACGATAAAAAATATAATATTCCATTTAAAAAAAATGAGTTTGATTTTTAAATCTCTGAAACACCTTTATTTATAAAAATACTATATACATTATGTAATGATTTACTTGAAATCGTGTAACTTTTGTATGTAATAATTTTTTCTATCATGCATAATTTATTAATTATTCAAAGTGCAAATTAAATGTATTTTATATTGTATACAAATCCTGTGGATAAATTCTCTGTAGTATGAAAAATTATTAAAAATTATAATTTTAATTATTAAGAAAGTTTTATTAATTTTTTTTTTCAAATCTGGGCCATTCTACATACGCTTTATAAAAATATTAAAAAATTACAAAAAGATACTTTCGGCAATATTAAAACTTATAAGCTTATTAAATTTTAATAAAATAAATAAATATAAAAATTTGATGTGACTTTTCTGCTCGAGAAAAAATTATATGTATTATACCTTCATGTGATGAAGTCCGTTTAGTCGATTTCTTCGTCGTGACATCTTTAGAGTTTACGATTGTTAGCAAACTGTCTTGCAAAAGCACTGCAATGAAGACTATGACCCAGAAATCATTTTGACCTCGCATATTTCTGAAATAAGAATATAAAACCATATTTAAGGTAAGATAATTTTTAATATTATATTCAAAGTCGTATGACTTATTATTCGATCATTGCTGGCATTTATATTTGACTTTTTCCACTTATTGCCGACTAAAAATTCATGATATATTTTGGATATTTTATTGCGAAATGATTTAGTCTACATATAAAATTAACAATGTCAGTCATTTTAAATTCCTGATTTAATTGCGAAAATATTACAGAGTTATCGAATGTAGATTTATACGGAAACTAATATTATAGTTTCGCGTGTGCGTAATGCGTGTGTGATACGGTGCGATCTCAAATTAAAACTATTTTACAAAACTTGCTAAGCAGCTGCTTTTATACAATGTCAGTTGAATATTGTTTCTATTAAATAGTTCCTAATGCATATTAATTTCCGTGTACATCGAAAAGTGGAAATTGAATTTACAATGAAGCAGATGGCACAAATGCTATTGCGTTACCTTGGTACTATTTTCATCTTCATGGAGATAATATTTTCTGAAACTACATGCGCAACTCTTCCAAGTTAAGTTGAATATTTCATTGTATCTCTCTCGTGCAAAACGTCACGTGCAAGACGAGTGTAAATTTTAATTTTTTTCTTAGATTACTATTAGGAATTTTAATTATTGCAGTAAATTCAGGAAAAGAAAACGGCAACGTTTCGCGAAAGAAATTGTCCCGCTTGTGGCATTCACATTTTCCTACGTTGATCTTCATCTTACTGACATTGCGACAGTAACCGATAAATTTCTCGTTAATGCATGGAAATCTAACCGCAGGTTTGCGGTTCATTTACGTTTACTGTCCGGATGCAATTTACATTACTTCCTCGCTTGATATGAGCATCAAGATATGCAATGCTAATGGAGTTTGTGAAATAAGATCGGGCGTACACGAAAGGCAAAAAGATGCATGAAGCATCGTTATATTGTACCTGCGCATCGCTTCATTATTGCTGTGATATACAAAGACACACATTGTTAATCAAATTAATGGCTTAATCTCAGATATTTCTTTCTGCTGTATGTAACTTCATTAAATTTGTTTAAAATTAACGTCGTTATCATGATTTTTTTTGGGCGCTGGGCTAAGCATAATATAAAACAAAATAAAATCCGATTAGTATGTACATAGGAAATTAATTGCTATCTCGAAATATTCTTAATCCTACATTACACGATTTTATAACATTTCGTATATTTCCAATTAATTTTATTAAACAGGCTATACTGTTGGTATTCTTAATAAATTATAAATTGATAAATAAATAATAAATTGATTACCGTCGATTGTTGCGCAAAGCTTTAAATACACAAAAAAACTGAGGAAGATGATTATTTAATATACATATATTAGCCAAATAGAAACTTGATTACTCCACTACTTTACTTATCCCTAATTGTAATTATATTGTAGAATATTATTTATTGGAATATATTTTTATCGATATTACATACCATATTCATTACAATATGCGTAATACTGTGTCTCCATGTGTGTGGACATAGACTTTGACGTACATATATAAATTATCGTTAGGAAACTACCTTTTTAAAAAAAGATAAAAAAGTGCCACACAAACGTGTCTGTGTTTGTCGAAATAGCTATTTTATATTACAATAAAGAAACAATATTGTTTTTACTCTTTTTTGTTATAAAAGTATAAGTACTATCAAACATTGCACCAATTGAGCATGAGTTTATACACATCATAAAATTTAATTTTTCTATTATATTTAATAGAATAATAAAATATTTAATGTTAAAAGAACTTGGTATTAATAATGAAAAATTACATTTTTATCATGACATTTTATTTTTTTATTATAGGTACGCTTATTAAGTAACAGAATATTTTGTCCGAAAAAAACTTGGCGCTAGACTTGGCGCACTTTTACCTGTGCATACACAGAAAAACGGTTTCCTTTCTCTACATACAACGTTTGCATGAATATTTATTTATCAGCAAGAACTTGATTTATGTAATTTGATGTCAGGAAGTTAATGTATATCGAAATAAAAATGACCAGGTGTTCGGTATACGATTTGATTTGAGTCATTCTTGTTACAGAGATATTTGTGCTATATTACAACACAGTGAGGCAGCATTAAATCGTTCATAAAAGTTCAAAGTGACGCTTGATTACGCGTACGGTACCAGAAATTAGTATCGTAAAAGCGTGACAGGAAACAATAGCGATTGAAATCAGCAATCGTGTAGGTATTGCCTATCTCCTGTGGTAAAAAATCAATCAATTTCTTATAACATGATCGATCTGAAGGACACGATGTTATTACTGTAGTTATTTATTATATGTAGTCTAATCTAGAAATAAGAAATAATACCAAAATAACAGTTGCAATAATTATTTTCCGCATCTTCTTTTAACAGCGTTAAAGTCTTTCTTAAATTATCTCATGCCGCATATGTCTTAATTTTTTAATAAATAAAGTAAATCTTTGAAGTTATATGAATATTTAAACTATTTTTAGTACATGTAGGAACTTTGAATCTGTTCAATATAACTATTTATATAATTTATACAATGAAAAATGCTAGGTTTTTCGAGCTTTCGAGGATGATTTTAAAAGATTTTAGAAAATTAATTACTCACTAGCGCAAAATTTACAGAAGATCCAAGAGTTACAATTTTCCGTTTTTAATATCAGATATTAGATGTCCGTAATAAAGATCTAGATTTAATTTTAAGATAGTATGATCTCTCGCAAAGTGTCTCGCTTTTATATTTTGTGCTACGCAAAATTCATCTCTGATGAGCAATATTAATTTCATTCATAAAACAGTCTCTCTTTGGAGAAGTCATATTTCTTAGTTCGGTATTTTATTTTGCGTATATCATGCGGTATCAATCTCGTGCGAAAAACTGTTTAATCCTGACGGCTAGGGCGTACTCGCGCGCGATTGCCTTCCGGTTGCAACCGATAGCCTTCACGTAAAGGTGCATGTAAAGGATCTGCGCGTTGCCACCTGGCTTTCCCCATTTATTGGCAACGACTTGCACAATTTGTGGCAATTCGTACCCCATCGTCGAAGGCCGACACTATATACATTGTTGCGGATAACAATGACGCTGATTTCAATTAGAGTTTTCTCATGACTCAACGCTTATCCGTGAATATCATATTTCTTTACAATGCAATTTTTTAATTCATGAACATGATACATGTAAATTCATTATATCACGCGAACGTTTAGTACAGAAAGAAATTTTTAGCTGAATTGATCAAGTACAAAAAAGAAATGCAAATTTCATCTAAAGTAATTATTTAATAATTTTAAAACATTATTTGATAATGTGCTATGAATGGTATACTTGGCTGGAAATTTTGTCAGTGTAACATTGCTGGATATTTTCCACTCTGTGTAACATTGTACTAATTCATAAAGTTTTTCCAAAAAAATTTCAATTAAATTATGAAAACTTGTGAAACTCCTGTTTTCTTACTGTAATTCCATTGAATTATGATGTAAGAAGCGTGTGGCGTAGAAATTAATTTATTTTAATATATGTATATTGCAAGACATTACAAGACTTAATATGATTTCTCACTTCTGATGTTATGATAAAATGTAACTGTAATGAGAAAATGAGGAATCTTAAATTAACAAATGTTAGAAGCATAACTAGTGTCACTTAATAAGTTTCTTGCAGTAACCATCTAATAAATGCTACGAATTTCGAGTAAATGATTTGATCAGAATCGCACGCATGAGAAAACCGGCGAATTTACACTTAACGAGCAAGAAACTATGAGGTAACTTACTAGAAATGCGTAGTTTAACTTAGATATAGTTGTAGTTAAATGTTAACGAGTCGCTTGCGCATCTTCAAGATTTATTAGGTGAAAATTTGCTATGAAACATCATGTAATAAGCATGAAATCACATAATTATAAAAATCAAATAGAGATATTCAGTACTAAAACGTGTATACTAGTTAATTTAATATTAATTAATTCTTTTCAATATTTCAGAATTATGTAATATACGTATATTATTTATTAATTGTGTAATATTAAACTACATATTTTTATTATACGGTATAGTATTACTGCAATACGGATAAAATAGGATAAATGTAAAGTGAATGTTTTTATCGATGTTCTAATTATTTAATATTTTTAAATTTCATGTTATAGAAACAATTATAATTATTATATACTTTAAATCAGTTTAAAATAAAATCTTTTCTAACATACAAAATTTATTATAAAAGTAATTTGTAACTTGTAATATCTGTATTAACTTCAAAGATTTGATTCGTTTCTTAATGAATTACAACGCTATAATATGCCGTAATTAAAAAAAAATATATATGTATATAGAGAGAAAAAAATAGCTAAAGTTGACGCTTTGGATGACATGGATACTTCCGTGATTATGACTAAAGGTGAACATTTAAATTGACTAATGAGGAATCACCTCGCATGCGTATCATATATGGATACAAGGTTTAGCCGAATCATTTAAGTATCCCGGCAGTGTAAAATATTTATACTAAAAGGTAACAATAATTATTTACAATTACTATACTTTTAATTACTTTGACCATGATTCATGACATTTACTTTTTAGGAATATGACCTTTGTCATATTCCTAAAATATATTCATTTTATACGAATGTGAAATATATAAATTGTATAAAAGAAATATGACCAAAAATTTTTCAATTTGATAACTTTCTAAAAAAAAATTTATAATAGTTATAAGAATTAAATGTGGAAATAAAAATAGAAATAAAAATAAGATTTAAAAATACTATAATATACAACAAAATCTATAATATATAACAAAAATCTAATTCAAGATATGAGTAAAGTACGATAACTTAGAAATAAATTAAAATTGATATAAGTTTGTTTAATTTTCTATGCTGACAACAAATAGATCTTACGTTTATTGTTTGAAATGTCAAAAACCAGGTAAATTTTGTCTATGAAAAATGTAACTTACCGAAATTTTATTGATTTCAGTCCCTGATCCCTGTAAGGGAAACCAAATCTCACACGTTTCGCTCAATTCGACCTCAGGAGGCAGTAGGGGTGTTGAGTATGTGCAGGAAATTATTTTGGGTAACGAGAAAATCTTGACAGTGATAATTGCTAGGTAATGTTTCAACACGTGTTAACGGGAACAACTGAACGAGCAACAGATACGAGTCGAACTTTATAAATGACGGGAGAAAGTAGAGGGACACTACTTTGTCGATAACCCCACGCTACCGAAAACGGTTACTATATCGGTCGTGTAATTTAAGAAAAGACTTTTTTATACATAATATGTAGTATATAGAATATATTACATATATATATGTATATAATATATACATACAATTTATCTCAATTTAAGTTTTACGTCGTAATTCGAAAACATGGCGTTTTAGTCAAAAACTTTTCAGACAAAAGAAATATGGCTTGAAAAGAGACAAATAATTTTAAAACTAATTTTCGAAAAAACGATTTTTCAAAATCATATAAAGATTATTGTCATTTTTTAAAATGGAATTATATGATTCTTTTACACAATATTCTCCAATTATTCTGCATATAAAAATACTAAGATAAAGTTTATAAAAAATCAATAGTTTATTATTGATTTTTCCATGACTCTATCTTAATACTTTTGTGCACAAATAATGAGACGAATCAGCTAGTTTAAAGAAATAGTTTTTTTTAAATTTGCAATATGCACTTACATATCTTATTTATCAATTATTATCAATTGTAGATTTTTTGAAAAATGACTGGCATTAACGTTATCCAAATGTGCACCAAGTGAAGGTTGCTGGTTAGATATTGCACATTGTATGTGTGAATGTATGTTACGTATGTACATACATACATAATTTAATCAGCAATTTCCATGTGGTGCAAATTGGGACACTAACAAGAAAACAAGTTGGTTTCAAAGTCTATTTAAAGTCTAATGTAACTAAAAAAAATCGTAATAAAATAAAAAAAAGTTTTAGACAAAGGCAAATGTTGTACTTGTGTTATATTTTTTGGAAAAAAAAAATTTTTTTTTTATCGAGATACAGAGTATTAAAAATACGTAATTTTAAGAAAGGAAATAATATGTTTTTTCTTAAAGCACAAAACAAGGAAGATAAAAAATTCTTGAAAACCATCGATGGCGTGTTAAAGTCGAAGCTTCAAGCTTCAAAGTGCCTTTTTAATTAGTTTAAATAGTTAATTAATCATTTAAGACGATTTTTTACCGAATTTCATTGATTTGAAAATAGTCTATTTTTTAACATATAAAAAGAATTCCCTATTTTTTTTTAGTAAAGTATTTTGCCAGAAATTATATTACATTTTGCTATTATATCTTGCCAATTATTATATTATTATAGTTTGTCTTTAACAAATTTTTCCAGATTTTTTTTCTAAAAATAATTTTTAGACGATTTAAATTTTCAAAAATCTTTGTATTTAAAATTTTGCTGCTTCAAATAAAAAATAGAGGTGTATCTTTAGGGAGGTTGCCTCTAAAACACACCACGTAATGATTTGAGCAAGAAAAAATTTTAGGGCGAGGAAACTAGACCAGGATTTGAAGTTGGATCTTCTGCTTGCCGGGCGAAATTATCAACTAAGCTATACAGGTTGTCGTTAAGAGCTACAGAATATGGCCCCAGGTCATCCTTGGAGAGGGAGAACGCGAGCCGCGATATAAGAATGTCATTTGATAATTTACATGAGTATTTATATAATGTGGAATATTAAATCAAAACATATTTATTTCACTTTTGCTATTTTGTAGGAAATTAAAAGAAAACATATTTTTTATTTGATTTAGGAACTCCAAAAGTTTTACCGATCCTTTTAATGGAAGTGCAAATACTCAGATTATTAAATATAACACCTAAAAACTTTTGGAGTTGCGAAACCAAATAAAAAATATGTTTTCTTTTAATTTCTCACAAAATAGCAAAAGTGGAATAAACGAGTTTTGATTTGATACTCCATATATGTATTATTTTGAAACTTATTATTTTTCTCTATATTCCTTGAGATATTTATAATTCGTAACAATACATGAACATTATTATTCATAAACATATTCTTATTTATTTATACATTTTAATATTCATAAGTGTATTAAAATGAAATAGTTATTACATATGTATGGATAAATATGTAATTTTTATCACTTAAGCCTACGGCACACGATGCTTTTTTTCCTGCTGGATTGCTAACTAAATTGCGTACTTACTACCGTGTATATATTAATAATTTATGTATTTATATATACACTACCGTGTATATAATAATTTTGCTGAACTTGAATTATCTTTTGCATATAACAAGGCATACTTACGTTTAGTGCTCGCACGCGCATGGAAC
>VBVQ01005262.1:0-12256 GCA_011636635.1 Tetramorium simillimum | reverse complement strand
GAATTCTGGTAACGTAAAATGCCACAAGAATGCCGTGCGAATAATTCCTTTCTCATCTCACGTTCTTGCTCTCATCCCTCAGTCGCTCCTTAGAAAAAGTAAACGCACTTCTAAGTCGAAACGGCCGTGTGTATGCGTGTTTGTGTACCCGGCAATTTGGTCCAACAACTGTCGTTTTAGGGGCGTCAGTGTTAAAATCTGCCAATCTCTCCATCGGCTCATTCATCCGCAAAACGCGCTCGGCTCGCATTCAGCTCGTAACATGTCGAGAAACGATGACTCGTGAGTCCCGAGATATTGATACAGGCACAATGGTAAAATCGGCAAACGAACATCGTTACATGGTAGTACACAAGTGTAAAAAGAGATGATTTCTCCCTCTCTTTCTTTTTCCCTCCGGAAGAACTTCTCTCCGTACCTGATACCTCTACATCTCGTGCCGATTAGATACGATTAAGAAAAATATACACGCTTTCCTTTTTTTTTTGTTCTTTTAACGGAGTAATTCCACGGAGTTTGCGCGTGAGAAAAAGACGCTGATATAATTTACACTCAAGAACACGCTCCAGAGATATTGCTTGGCGACACTGAAATGGATTATAAGGGATGTTATTAACCGATCACGTCTCAGGGTACAAAGCGGACTTGTCTGTCTCGGATTGGTGCAGATTTTAATGCCTCAGCCAGATATACATATATATATATATACATATCTATATGTATATATACATATATATATATCTTTCCTACATATAATATATGCCATGATGTCATACATATGCGACTGCATTTAATTGTTTTATACATTTATGTATATATATATATTTGTATTTATATTTCATTATCCCCACGCATATATATGCACGTACATCATACAATGTATCAATGTCCAACGTGAAGTGTTTTTTTACTGTATGGATACATATAGAGTCACTGTCCACGACTTCTATATATGGTATTTACTTTTGTATGCTTCGTATATTTTCATAACATTAATCTTGACTGATAATATATAATTACATAACAGTTTTAAAAATATTTCAAAATTAAACAAGAAATAATAGAATAATTGGATATTACGGTAAATCGCGTAGCGGCTAAGCAAAGTAAAAATATATTTAACGCAAATAATAAAAAAAAATAATGATAAGAGTGGTGAAGAAGCGCTCGATTTAGTGCATATCCGTTTATACATTGAGGAAGAGATACAAAGAGGAAGGGAACACACACAGGAAGGAAGTCTAGTGGTGAAGAAATAGTCAGTAGAGTAGCCGCCACTTTTACTTTACTTCTGTTTTCCTAGATCACAGTCACATTCATGGCTGCTAAATCACGGAACGTATTTCATCACCATACGAAATAAGAGGAGAAGAAGATATGTATATATACATTTATACATATATATATACATATAATGTATGTATATGTATATACATTTATATTATACATACATGTATGCATATTGTATATGTATATATACATATATATCAAAGAAGTTTTCAAGAATCTTATAAATACTGGAAAGTAGTTCGCTAGTTTACGCAAGTACAAAATATATATATATAGTATTTATTTTTTTTGTATTAATTCTTTGAGAGATGGGCTAGAATGTGAGAGATATTCAAACCCTGTTAAGATCCTGTCTCGTCTAGATCTAAGAATGTATCTCTCGAACAACATGTTTTTAAAAAGACGTACGAAAAGTGCGTATACAGATAAAAAAAGAGGTGGCACTTAATATATAAACAATTTCTTGATGGTTGACTTTTTTTCCGTTATTGCTGAACAATATAGACACAAATATATTGGACAAATTCATTAGATTCTATATAGAATAGATCTTTTGTTGGGCATGCGGTATAAATATACAGTAAGACTTGAGCATTCGTATCTAAAATATTTTATAATAAAATATTTTCTTAAAAGAGTTCTACAAATCTCATATCGGACGAGAAGTACTTTATTAGAATTTAGCCAAATTAAATAAAAACTTGCATACTTCACGACACGCGACATAAACGTATGCAAAGCACTAGAATATTCTCACAATTACACGATTACCCTTCGAATTTTGATTGCTTGCATAAAACGCAACCATAAAAATCGTTTTAAAACGTATTAAAATGGCTTGCAATATAAATCTGAAGTTAGTTCTCATCGGCATTAATTAAGTAATGTCGGCATAATACGAAAACACATTACAGGATCAATCCAGGCTTTAAGTTTCCCTCTTCCTACATTACTATTTGCCACTAGTGCGCTTAACATTCGATAAAAGATAATAAATCAAGAGACAATAGGATAATGATATAATAATATTATATACAAACAATAGCATCCTAACGCTTTAGGAAAGGATTAACTTTGGAGAAGGGTGGGAGGACCGTCCCGAGCACAAGAGTCCACTACAGATGAAGGCCCATAATCTGCAATTATTCTAAACTTAATCCTGCCTGCACTTTTTCTCATAATTATAGCTCTACAAATTACAATACCATATACTCTACCATCTCCATTAAATGTATATATACATATAATTATATATGTATATGTATATATATATTTCAATTAATATAGTTTTCTATTTACAAAATATGTAGAATAGACACTGTCTCATATCCTAACTACGATATACGTGCCGTGGCGGGAGACTTCAACCTGTCGAGGTGCGCTTTTTTTTATAAACATATCACTAATTACATAATCTATTTTACAGCCAAATTCAACAATCTTTGCTAAAATTCGATGCGATAATTCTGAGAGCTTTAACAACGTAAAAAGGGGATGAACGTTGGATCAGTAAAAGATGTTAAAACAGATGTGATACACTGAATCTTTTCTCTTGTATAATAAAGAATAAACTTATTAAAATACGATATAACAACACTGATCCTATTCAACATATTGTACAAATTCATTGTATACAACATATACATTTGGCTTTAATAAAAGGATACGCGATTTCACTTTTAATACGTTGCTACTGTTAATGATATACGGTAATTGCCGACAATTAAAAATCGATGTCAACATTTGAATACCAACAACGATCCAAATTTTGTTCTTGCCTCACCATCTATTTAGTACATTAAGTACTTGATACATGTAATAAAAATAATAATAAAATGTGTACTTGTCACGGTAAAAAAAAAAGAAAAAATAGCGACCTGCATAAAAACGCTTAAATCTAAGGCCAAAATAGAAAAAAATATATAAAATAAAAAAAAGTTAAATGGAAAAAAGATAGACCGTTTTTAAAACACGTATAAAATATAGATTAATGCATTGAATCTTAGCAAAGCTCTAAAAACAGTAGAATAAGTACTTTCAATAATGTCAGAGAAACATATTACATATTATCTATATATCAGGAGTTAGCTAACAATTATTCTTCCACTAGTATGGGAATTATAGCGCATGCATATTCCCTTCACTTTGTCGCCGCACAATGGCACGATTTTTACCTCTGGTATCGTAATCTATAAATCAAGAATACGGTGCTCTTACAACTCTTTATATAAAGAATTGCAGATATTTCAACTGCTCGAATATTTTTTGCTGAAGATTATTTCGTAATATTTACATGCGAAATAAACATTTCTGATGAGTGTGTTACATACATTTTTGTGCAGTTTATCGCAGTTTTTATTCTATAGTTTTTCCCGACCTATATATGATATATATATATATATAAAGTATAACTAAAGTATATATTTATATATATATATAAACTCTGATTTCATTTCATAATGTTCTGTTAATTCTATGTTTTATAATGTTTCCAATTACGATTTCTCTCTCTCTCTCTCCCTTTTCTGTTTGTCCCTCTTTTTCTCTATGAATTTTATTTCATATTTTCAACAATATTTAACAATGGCTTAGGCCTTTCATGAATCACGCAGGACGTGTTGATGTACAAATATCAATTATTATACAATTAAAAATGCGCAACAAAAGGCAAATTACAATTTTAAAATATAATAAAATAATATCATATATATTTGTCATTATAATCATTTTCCTTTTCGATCATCCTTGGATCTATAGTGCAGTGTAACATTGTCTTTTTTTGTGTCAAAGAAGAAAGTTCATTTCGTAGTACATTTCAACATACTACATCATACTTATATTGTCCATTATACGTTACTATATAGTATAGTACAATTGGATTCACATGTATGTCAGATTTGCATGCAAAAACATAAATTATTGTGAATAATCACGGCTCAACTATTGAATATTCGCAATTTTTGTAATTTTTTTATTGTTCAATGACGATCGAATATAAAAATCCGAACACATACTCCAAGAGAGCAGCTGATGTCTTTAATATTCATCTATTTAGATCAATATTATGTAGAAAATTGATCGTTATTGACATTTATATATCGACACGTCTCAGTATGCCCGCTAAAGTCATCCGCACCAGACTTTATCGTAATTTAAAATTGCACTAAAGCCTTTCGCAGTACTTTACAAATTCCAAGGAGAGTGTGCACTAACGACTTTTCTAGTAAACACTTCGTTCTTCAAAGGATAATGATGTATTCATGTTGCGGAGTAAGGGGATGCATAGTATCACAGTTGGCACGTGGGTGCTAGCTACCACTACTGCTTACAGGCAGTGAATGTGGAGCTCCCATCGATGTTGGAGGAGCAGTTGGACCTGACAACCATTAAAAAATACAGATCAATTCATAAGAAGGATCGATACGATGAAATATTTTTGTACTTGCGAAATGCAATGAAATTTTTTGTACTTGCACTTACCAGTTACAACAGATGACTCAGAGACCGGCAATGGACTAACAAGGCTGTTAGCACTCGGTGTCGAATTAGCTTTCAATTTTTGCCTCACCTCTCGAATCTTCAGTTGCAAGCTAGTCTTGGTAGGAAATATATCCACATGCTTAAGTTGAAACGTGGTAGTCGCTTGCGCAGATGGAAAATAACCGTGCTCCTGAAACAACTGCATGACCAATTGTCTCCGTTGCTCCAGTATCTTTCTATGACCACGCTCGTTGTCACTTCTACCGATTCCCAGCACGGTATTTCCAGCACTGCTTCCAGGGGTTTTCGGCGTACGCGGAGAGCTGACATCGACATCCATTATATCGTTGTTGGATCTATAAGCATCGACGTTGAAATCCGGGCCGAAGAACGTGGTGCCTGTCAGCTTAACACTCGACGTAGATTTTGGAGTGGCTGATATCGATGTATCCGAATCGATCTCATCCTCATTCACTATTAGAAAAATATATAATATTGTAATATTGTAATATTGTAATTACACCCGAGTCTAGTTAAGTCTACGCATAGAGTATTTAATTTGCTTACTTGTGGGCCTATGAGGTCCTTGTGCGGTTTTCTTTCGTGAATACGTATGTACAGGTGTTTGTGGATGTAATATAGAAGCTGCACTGCTGTGGCTAGATGATCCCGGGGTGTTTATACTGATCGCGCTCGGGCTTTGTATATCCTCCGGTTTAAATTCCGGCAACGACGAAAATTTTTCTTGGAAGTTCACTTGTTCAAGAACTCTGCAATTATTCGATCAATGTGTTCTCAATGCATTATCAAATTTAATTTGATATAAAATTTCTCTTTAATATAATATATTGAAAATTGAATATTGAAAATACATTGATAGTACCTGTCCATACCATCCTCCACGTTTTTCTTAAAGAAGGAGCCCTTCTTAGTAGAGGGAGAAGGAGAAGTATGAGATTCTGTCAAATTTTGTTGTTGCGTTTGCTCTGTCGTTTGACATGTATTTGTTTGTGGCCGATTATCACAATGTTGAGGTGTTGCCATTGGCCCATGGTCTCCTGCAGTTGATGCGGGAGGCATTGCTGTTAAATAGAAGGAATGGAAAAGGAGCCGTGAAGGATAGAAAAAGAAAAAAAGCTTAGTATCAAATTGGTTCTTAAAAATTCAAGAAATAAAAATGTGAAAATTATCATATATATAAGTCTTTAACTATAAATTTTAATCTATTTAAAATCGACTTTTCCTTATATATATAATTAACAATTAAAAAATACAAAGTTTTTACAACTTGCGAGAAAATAGACAACTAATAAAATCATGTTTTTAAGTAATTTTTTAAATGGATTTCATTTTAACAAAATTTTAATTTGAGATTTAATTTGTAAAGAGAAATTTACGTTAAAAATTGAGAAATTACAATAAATAATCTCTCTCAATATTTCCATTAAAGAAATATTAATTTTATTTCGTAATTTTTAAATATTCAATGTATCATAGTAATATATTTTTTCTTTTGTATAAATGTTGAAATAAACTATAATTATATATTATTATGTACCCATTGATTGTCTCCTTTGCAATGGTGCTCGACCAAGCTGTGCCGGAGTTGGAGCAAGCATGAACGGACCTTTATTTGGCCCTATATCATTGCTTTGGCCTTCATCGAATGTGTATGATTTATTCGATGGCAAATCACCGTTTCCGTGATTATTTTGTGGTGTATGTGGCGTGTGAGGAGTCGATGGTTGTTTATGTACCTCGTTTGTTGCGGGAAGAGCGATATTTACAGTACTCTTCCTGTCTTCTGTTTTTATATTGCTCACTGTAGTAGAAAGAAAAATTAAAAGGTAAATAAGAACGTTACATACTGCGATGTACAAAGAGACTAATGAATTCGCGGAAAGATTACCGTAATATTGAGTGTGATTCGTAGCCAATTGATTGTCACTGTTCTCGGATTCCGCGAGGCGAGCAATGGAATGGCCAATTCCCCGATAAGACGACGTAGTGGAGATTGTCGATAACGTCGCCGAATAAGGTTTGCTCACAATCACGCTTTGGATTTCCATCTTATTATTCGAAACCAAATTCTGCATGGATATCGAATTGTTGCGACTACCAGCGTCTGTGATGCAGATCGTAGATGTGTTATTTACATTGTTACGTTACGTTACGATGCATGCTTGAGAAAAGCGGAGCAACGGGAACAATTTCCGTATACTCACCAGTGATGGGTATTTGGAAGCCGCCGTACATCCTGGAATGCGGCGGCGTCGTATTAAGGTACTGCGATCCCTGCTGCGGTTTGGAAACAGCCACCAAATCGTTATCGAGCAATGTTAGAGTGAGCGGTGGTTGATAAGGGATAGTTGAAGTAAGGGGGCGAAGAGTAGTGCCTAAAGACTGCAACGGCTGCTGTTGTTTCAACAGCGCCATCATAGGTTTCGATCCAATCTGTTAGTATCGTTAAACCCTGTTACTTAATCTCCGAGTCCGTCTAGAAATCTTTTATTCAAAAACTATCGGAAGAAACGTGTGCACTACTTTCTTAAGCGGATCGTGACGAGGTAACTTCGATACCGTCACGGGCAAACATGTGGCTTGTCGGCACGATGAATGATAGCTAGTTTCAATGACCCGGAAACATGTGCAATATCCGTTCGTGCGATATTTGCGGCGAATATCTCTATATGAATCGCAAAAAAATATATGCTAAAGCTAAAATATCAGCTAGCCTCTAATACTTACAGTGTGTAATACCGGAGCTGCTGTAAATTTAGGCATGTTCCGTCCGTTCTCAGTGTGGATGCTCACAAGATTGTTCATGCTGTACTGCGTGTTATACTGCTGCTCGCCCTTTACCGGTTCCGGCTTAATTACTTTCGGCGATATCGGCATAGTTATGAAAGCGCCACCGGTAGGCTGGAACCCTGACACTCCTGTTGGATTGACAGGACTGTGATAAGGATAGGTACTCGACAAAACTGATACAGTACTGCCTTTATCCATGGAAGTATGGTGATATTTTGTTGTAGATTCTATACCTGTTGAGGGTATCCGTGCTAAATAAACATCAAGACATTCGTATTGTTAAAACGTATTTATGTAACGCATTATGCAAACGTTACATTCGTTTGTGTCTCAGAAGTACCTTTTATTGGTTTAGGCCTGCACGTTATTTCCTGTTTAACACTGATGACTTCCCTCTTTTGACCGCTCATCGCCGAAAACTGCGATTGATTGTAACACTTCTTCTCCGCGTCCTCGTCTTGCGCATCATTATCACTGTCCGTCAATTTATCTTTGCACTTAAGATCTATTTCTGGCTGAGGATCTTCGCAGATAACCATTTGATCATCATCTGATCCATTTGCGTCATCATCCTGCTTGATGTCGACTTCCGCGTTTTCAATTTGCAAAGGGATCTCCGAAATCCGATGTTGCGTGTGTGACTGGTTCATAATCTGCTAATAATTTCATCAATTTTCGTGAGTTAAATATTTCTCTTTCTTAACAAACGTTCGAGATATAAATAGAAAAAAGTTTTTTCAAGATGTGCTCTTTTAAACACTGTACTTATTTTACGATATTTATAACTTGTGTTCATCATGAATTTCTTACCTCAATATTGGTGGAAGTTTCATTATATGTGGTAGTAATTGGAGTAGATACTTCATCGGCAGACGAAATCACTAATGGATCCTCCGATGAAGAACCTTGCAGAGGATCAGTCTCTTCTCCCGTACTATTCAACTTTGCTCTTCCCGTCTCGCTTCCTTTAAAACTGGTCGTCGATGACTTCCGTCTGTCCTTACTGCACCACTTCCAGTCCGGATGCGCCTTAAAGTGCGCTTCTTTTACTTCCGAAGCCAGCTCATGATACTTCTGTTTCTCCTCGGGTCCCAAAGCATACCACCATTCTCCTAATATCTTGGATACAGTACGATTATCCTGATTCGGATGACGTTGATGCACAACGGCGCGGTGTCGTTTCGAAAAAATCATAAATGCATTCATGGGTCGACGTATTCTATCTTTAGCCTGTAAACAATTAATGAAAATGAGTACACAATATTATAAATATAAAAATATTATTGAATATATTCTTATAATATTAATATCATTAAACTTGATCATTATTAATATTATCAAATATTGTCATATTTTCATTATCAATATTAAATATAACTTGACTCGTTTTATTGTACTTAATGCCAATAATTAAAATCGCACGATAATAATTGATCAAACTTACTTTTAGTGGAGTCTGCGGCTGCAAAGAACTGAGCGATTGACTGCGTCTTTTATTAGCATTAGCCTCCACTTCTGCGGGTGGGGTCGGTTCTGCTTCAAACACATCATCATCCTCTTCTTCGGCAGGTGTTATGGGATCTGAACCAGTACCAGGGCCATCTTCAGCAGGTGTGCTCATACTTATTGGTATTGGAGGTGCACTCAGGGGTGGACTCAGAGCAGAAGGAGGAGGGCTCACCTCTGATTGTTCCAGAACTGTCGTCTGCCAGGAAAAAGCTGCAATGAAGTTAGTGGGTTAGTTGCAATGAGTGTGGTTAGTAATGATGTGGGAATAGCAGCCGATAAAGTAATGTTATGGACTTTATATAGACGTTTTCGCTGTTATGTATTCAAAAGAAACACAATGGATTAGTGAATTAATGAAAAGAATTGAAGTAAAACTAGTATTAAACTGATAAAGTATCAGTGATAAGTAATCAGAAGAGCTAATGTTATTTTAAAGATTATTCATTTATCAATATTTATATAGAATATAGCAACTGTTACGCAAACATGTTTAATAAATAGTCGTGATCAAGGATAAAGAAAATATTGGTTTGTCCGAAAAGTTTTCGTGTTAATTATTATTGGAATGGGATGTCGTAGCTTCGTATTAACTCGAGTGATTAGTATCGGAAGGATCTTAGGTTCAAATTCCAGTGGCCCGTCATCCCGCAAACATTTCATTTTCAGCGAAAAGTTTCATAGAAAAGCTTTTTAAGTCTAGATAACATTAGATACTATTATATACTATCACTAAAACCATCTTATACTACTATCATTGGAACAATGTACCGTACAGAATAAATTGTTGAAGTCTTTTTCAATTGCATGAATAATAAAAAAAATGTAAAACAAGTACAAAGTAATAAATAATTGAATAAAAACATTATAAATAAAAAATATCTTTGCAGTTTAAAAACTTTACGCAAACTTTTCGAATAATCCAACACTAGTGAATAGCCTTCCCCAGCATTAAAGTTCTTGTTGATAATGCTTATTTGTATATGTTAAATGAAATGAAAAGTTAAGAGATGAGGATAAAATTTGTTAATTAATTGCGTCCGCTGCAAGATTGGCAATGGTACATGGAAAAAAATTGCAAAATTGAAAATATCTCACGTTAAAGAGAATATCTGCAACAAATGTGAATAATACGTATGTGCAGAATAGGAATATAATTTTTTCAATTTAGAATGAAATTTAGAATGAGATACTTTTTCTAATATTGATACGATAACGTAAGGAATATGTTTTGTATATTACATTAGAATACACAAAATAAATGTGTGAAAACCTAAAGAAATGAAAGAAACAAGGAGAAAATTGCGACAATGTAAATATTTAAAACATAATTAAGCATCCAACTGTGCTTCCAACACTTGAATATAACAAATGTTCTTGCGTTATGTACCATTGACAAATTGCAATCTATAGCAATTCCATAGGCTTGATACATTTCAGTTGGCAGTCAGAACTCAAACCTTTTTTCCAGCTGCGCACTGCATTGTTCAGTAATGATGGGGGATGGGGCTGGTATGCAGGAGGAACTTCGTGGCTGCCATCTGTGAAAGCCTTACCGTTTAGTCAAATTTGCTTGTATCATCAATTCGACATATTATGACATTGAGATCGTCGTTGCAAAAACAATTGTGAGGTAGCGAAATGGGATAAAAGGAAAAGTGAAATAATATTTCAATTTTTAAACTTAAATATTATACTTAAAATGGTTTATAAAAATTAATTATTAAAGACAAGAGGAAAAATCTCTATTGAGGATACAAAATATATAAGAGCTATTTATGTCATAGTATAATAATGCATTCATATTGCAATATAAAACTTACAGAGGATACCGTTGTTTTTTGCATTCTCTTCTCTAGGAGGTTGTGTTTTCGGAATTTGCACCAAATGTCCTGGCTGAACAATTACGTGCTGGAAGACGCTTGTCGGAGTAGACGGATTGGATGCCTCTGTGGTGGATGTCATTACGTTCGTAGGCGGCGGCTGATTCCTTTGCAGATCCATATGCACAGTCGTGTGTGTGTTCACTTTACTCACCTAATGGTAAGCAAGCAAAACGTAATCATGTTATCTATGTGTATTTCAGTATTATGTTATTGTTAATGGCATCAATTATAAATTGCTGCTTTAGCAATTCGTTATGTATCGTGTCAACTTACAGGTTGCAAAACAGACAATTTATCAATATGGACGGATGAAACCGCGGGTGATTGGGGTGGTTGTTGACACTGAACTTGCAACGTGGATACCGGCAATTGGCTCGGATGGTTGATCAAACCCTGCCGATACTTGTCATCCTGATTGCTTATGTGCACACCCGCTGGCGCCGACATGTCCATGCTGTTCTTTATCACGACATACTTTTTTTCATGCTGCATCACGTAGATCGGCTGGCCCTGGGACTGCGGTGACTGCGCGTAGTCGACAGGTTGCTCCAGCGATTTGTGCACAAGCGTGAGGTTCTGCGGCACTGGAATAGTGGGCAGAGACAGCGGGTGAGGCGAAAGCGGCTGTTTTATCAATTGCGGATTATTCTGTTCGGGCATCTCAGTCTGATTGGGAAAATCGTTGCTCGACGTTAATGCGTGTTGCAAGATTATGTTTTGTTGTTGCTGAGCGATCGACGTCACGACTGAGGGATGTCTCGTCGGTGGCGGACTCTGCTCCGACCACGACAGAGTCGGATTCTGACCGGGTTGCATGCGGCTCACCGGAGAGATTCTTATCACGCTTGTCCCTAAGCCGGAAGGACCAGTTATCGGAATCGGTCGACTTCTGTCTACTCGATTCGGCTCGGGCTTTATCACTTGTTGCGGATACTGAACCAAAAAGTTCGATTGCGTAGGTGAATGCTTCCATTTTGCGCCAGGTGAAATCAGCGGAGTCGCATGGTGAGCGGGACTCGAGATAGGCATAAATACATTATTCTGATTGAGCCCCAACGGCGGCACCGGTGATTGATTTACACATGGAGATATAGAAGACTGGCCCGTCGGTGACGAAAACGCTGGTGTAGCCGATCTAGAGCTTCTCAAATGCACTGCAATAATAAAACACATTTAAAGTTATAATAACATTATTAAAATATCAAATATAAAAAAATGAATTCTGTATAAATAGATTATCGGCAGTTAAATGTGTATATATATATATATATATATATATATAT
>VBVQ01005260.1:977-11229 GCA_011636635.1 Tetramorium simillimum | reverse complement strand
ATATATCGATTTTATTAACGAAATCAATCGTATAACACCGCTAAGATTAATTAAAGTTGCGATATGACAAGCATTTTGTTGGATAAATGTGCTCCTGAGCACATTTATCGGTACATTTACGAAACTTGTATAAATGTGCTATAAATGTGGTTCAGAAATAGGATTTTAGGTATAAAGTCATACATTTAGCAATATTATAATTATTATAATATTATATATATATATTAATTTAATTATTATAATTATTATAATATTACATATATAGATATATTATAATATTTTGGCTGTCTGCATCTAAAGGTACCGATAAAAGTACGTAAGAATACGATCACATTTAGTGGCGCATTTAAGGCACATTTATCGATACATTTAGCGCTAAAAGTGAGCTGAGAATACGGGCCAATTATCGGTACATTTAGTGAAACTCGTATAAATGTACTATAAATGTGGTTCAGAATAGGATTTTGGGTATAAAGTCATACATTTAGCTGTCTGCATCTAAAGGTACCGCTAAAAGTGCGTTCAGAATATGGTTACATTTAGTGGCGCATTTAAGACACATTTATCGGTACATTTAGCGCTAAAAGTGAGCTGAGAATACGGGCCCAAGTGTTTTTCTCAGATAGAAAGTGTATTGTCTTTTTCCTTATCCGATAGTTTATAAAAGCAACACGATCGACTGCGCAAGTCAGTCGTCGCGTTACCGAACTTCAAGTATCATTTAAGTACTAAAGACGATTCTTACAAATTTAAAACTACTTTGTCCGTAGATAAGGTAACATAATTCGAATTTTCAATAGATTGAGGAAAATAATCTTTGTCATGAAAATATTAGATAGATGATTACAAATAATACTTACATAAAGTTTCATTTCTTTCATTATTTTTCTTAGTCTCTGCACTGTTAATGAACGATTCAACGCAGTTGCTCCGACAACTGCAGTTAGTTCAGCCGATAACTTGCACTTTCTACGACCGTTCTTTCTAGGGATACCTATTACTGTAATAGTATTATTTTCCATTATGATTTTGTTAAAAAACTTACATAGAATGAGTATTACAATAAAAATTAATATCTTCCCTTTTTTAGATGCATCTTTTTCTTCCCCCTCCTCCTCCTCCTCTTCGCCATCATCACTCGTGCTTTGACCCAGGAAAGCCGGATCTATGGATTATGAGGCTATATTATTAGTAGGCCCCTACCTCTTTCCAGGGCCGGATTAAAGGGGAGGCTAGAGGAGCTACAGCCCCGGGCCCCGTAGTTTTAGGAGGCTCCGTGCCTCAATGTATTTCAATATATATAACATATTGTTCCACGGCACGGGACCTGGGGCTGTAGCCCCTCTAGCCATGTATTAAAGTTAGATAGAAAAGACTGAGTAGTATTTTCTGAGCTCGTAGAAAATTGAAAAGAAGGAAAAGAATGAAGAGTATTTTTGAATACTGCAGGAGCGGAAGTATCAAAAGATTGTTGGTTGCAAAATGTAGATGATTGCTGCTGATACGCGAACTGTTTAACGAATTTTTAAATACAATTACAAAAAGCTAATTTTTTAGAATCGGGTATTTTCCGAACATGTGGAAGCAAGTTCTTAAAAAAACAAATCATCATTCAACGTTCTGTCGTGATGATTTTTCTTGCAAGTATTGAAGATACCTTTTGTTTTTCAAGATTTAATAAGGCGTTATTAAAAGTTTCATTTCTACGCTTCCTTTTCTTTTCTTGAATAATCTGTACAGGTGAAGGTGAATGAAGTGTGTAATTTGCAGTATCTTCTTCAATATTTTCTTTAATATTTTCTTTTTCTTCTTCTTGATACGAAGTAGAATCAGTACATTCAGAGAGATGAGAATTTTCTACATTGTCTGTTGGAGTTTCTGCCTTATCTAATGAAATAAGATGAAATTCGGATTCTGCAGCTGTGACCAAGTTCCCTGTTGAAAATCTGGGTCTTACAATATTTTTATGAAATAATAATGATTGACAATGTGGCCTCTTTGATATACCATATATGCAGAATCTCCAGCATCTTCTGAACGAGAAGAGGACATTTTTCCAAGCTTAACAGCAAATTGGTCTCTTAGATATTTCCATTTCTTTTTCAATAAGTTTTCTAAAAAATAATGTTCAAAATTATAATCTTTTAAAGTTACATATAATGTAACATAATTGAAAATTAATTTTTGCTTAATATTTTTACATAATATATTTATGAAATATTTTTATAAATTAAACAATTCTATTTAATTTCAGTTATTTAGCAACCGGTTGCTCATTCAAGACATTAGCATTTACTTTTCGGATAGGTTCAACTTTAGTAGGAAAATTATTACCGAAACTGTTATTGTATTGTGGGTGTTACGTCGTCAATGCGAATGTATTAATACCGACACTGTAGTTTTGTAATCCTTCTTCTTTATTCTCAAATAATGAATATAAACGAATATTCGCTTTCTGATTCTCAAGTAATGGATATGAATATAAACGAATATCCGCTTTCTGATTTGGTACTCGACAACGCCTAGGGGTTATAGCCAAAGAATTTGTTGATAACGCCTATCATCCTCATATAACAATATCTGAAGGTACATTTTTTAAATATCCGAGGTAACAACATATTTATAAGTACGAAATCTAATTAGATGTGCGAATAACTTATCCTGAATGGTAGGTCCTGTCATTAATATGTCATTTAAAGACACCCCATTATTTGTTCTTGCGCACGCGTCAAATACTACGCGTAATTTAGTTGTGTCGCTCGAATTTTTAATCATCGTATGGTGCGGCATATAATATCCGTCATTATCCGAGTCCCTGATCACTGATATATAGTTTAGCTCTAAATATTCCTCTATCACTTTATTATACTCGTCCTCAAGGGTTGTATCTAAATTAAATTTTCGTTTTAACGTCGTCAGGTGTTTGAGCGCGAGGCTTCGCGAATCACCGAGATGTTTGTTCGTTTTATTAAATGGCAAACGAACCACGTAGCGACCATCATTCCGAGTCACTGTACTTATAAAATGCGTCTTACATTCATTCTCTCGTCCCGATTCTAGCGTATTCATCGCGACCTCTTCGATTGCCTAGAATTTGTTTAATTGGGTTTCTAAATTCGTCAATTGACACGTTTCGGATTTAGATGAACTTCGAACTGTCATACCACCAGCAATTATCCAACCTAAACGCGTCTTCTGTGAATATAAATCCCTTCATTAGACAGATTAATTTGACCGATAGAAAATAATGATAATGTTGCCCCTGAGCCTATTACTAAATCTACAGACCGTGTCAAATGAAAATTGGGATCAGCTAGCCTAATATTCGACGGTATCTTGATTGAATTACGAGGAAAAACTTCCGACGGGATCGAATCTGCGATGGTCGGTATTATTAGGCAAGTCATATTCTTACAAAAAGTATCGTAAATCGATTGCAAGGTAACGTTTATTATACCTCTCGAGACTGTATTTATTGCGTTAATCGCGCTGACCGGTACCGAATATGTATCCACAGGAATATATAAACGTTTTACAACGTCTTCGGAAATAAAATTGGCCGTCGCGCAAGTGTCTGATAATGCACAGCATTTGACAGAATTATGCTTATTGTTATGTATATCACAACAAAATTACCTTTTCAAAAAAAGATAAAAAGAGCGCCAAGTATACGCGCCCAAAAATGCCTAAAAATTAACTTTTGTACAAAAGTATTTTAATTTGACAATATGAAATGTATGAAATCACTACAAAATTACCTTTGTACGAAAAAGGACAAGAACTTTATCTTTCCTACAAAAAATAGTAATTTCAAGAAAGTGCGCTATTTAATACCGCCCCTTGATATTAAAATATTGGCTGGTGTGTATCGATATAAGGTTGCTGTGTGCCTACAAATATTTAAATACAAATAAATTTTTTTCAAATAACTTGGCGCTGCCAAACCAAATAAATATCTTAATTGCTTTAGTATATTAACAATAATTTTTTATAAACTGAATTGTTCTTAAGAAAGAAAAGATTAGACAATTATTTTAGGAAAATGATCGTACGTACAGATTGCCAGAAAGACTGACGCCCAGAGTTAACGGTATGGCATATCACAAATAGTAATTTAATTAAGCATGATATATTGTTCAATCAGTTAATCAATTATTCACAATATACAGTTAATTAATTCTAATCTAAATCTAAATGTTAATTAATTAACATTTAGATACATTTGCAGTGACAGACGAACAAAGTATCTTTTTCACCGTCGCGAAACTCATGGCCCGAAACAGATAACATTCCAACAACTCCAACAGGTCATATTGATGTAAGTGATATATTTACTAATTTTATCTGCTTTAACTTTCTCTTTAAATTTTTATTTAAACTATTTTTATTTGTTTTATTTCAGTTTTAGTCTCTCAACTCATATTTTTTATTTTTTAACAACTCATTGCAAACATTATAAATTTTAACATTTTTTTTTATTTGATATATTTTAGCACTAACACCTTACTTTGGCTTCTTCATCTCGTTTTATTCAATTTATTATCATTGTATTACTATTCCTCCAAAGGTAATTGACACCAAGATTGATATTGAAAGTCAGGAGAGTAATGATAATACATCTGCTCAACAGAGTAAACGCAACGTCAGAACCGCAAGTATCTAACTCGAACGAGGAGGCTAAAACACGCGTGGACGAATCGATGTCGAAAAAAGATTCTGATGTGCAACTAAGTAATAGAGTGAGCTTTGACAAAAAATCAGTAGAAATTCGAATGTGACAGAAAATTCAAGATGTTGCAAAATAATTCCAGAACTTGGGAGGAAGAAGATCCGCTGGAAGGTCCAAGTTGGTTGTTCAACATGCCATTGCGAGGTAATGAACCCGATCTGATTCTTTCTGACGTTAACAATAATACATCACAGTGCATGATAATTTATTTGAAGGTAATAAGAAAACGCTGCAAAAAACGAATAATTCAAATAAAAATAGTAAAAAACCGAAGATATATCTTTCGAAAGACCAAACGAGTCATACCGAAAATTCTTCGACAGTTAACCTTTAAACGCAGCATCTCCTGAAAATTACATTGTCGCACCTTGGGGTATATGATACCCTTGTATGTTTTTTAACAGCAGTTCGTAAACTATGACGTTTTAAAATTCGAAATAATTTCTGAATATATTTTGAAACTTTAAAAAAATAATCAAATAGTTACCTAAAAGTAATTTTGAATTTAATATAGTAAAAAAATTAATTTTGTTTTGGTGGTGTGGACATAATCGAAAGATAGCCGAGGTCCGGCAGAGCGTTCAACCCCCTATAGTTCCCTTTGACCATAATTTTATTGTCTCTTCGCTTTATCTTGAGGTTTACGGGAACCTCGCTGATTTTGCGAGGCTTTGCTCTCCTGTCTGGAACTTTTCTTTCATTCGCGCCCTCGCGCCTTTTTACGTATGCGGACACGGGCAGCGGCCTCATGGTGATCCGTTCGGGCACGATAGGCGTTGCAGGAGCAGGAATCTGCTCCACAGGCTTCCGTGGAAGCTCGAATGTTTGCTGAGGAGGGCTGTCCTTAGCCAATGGCCAATAATCTGGCTCTTCCGGACGAACCGTCTCGCAGACGCTTGTTAGCGTTTGGAATATCGCGGGATCAAACTTCCGCTTAGTGTGGAAGGCCCTTTTTAACTTTGCCAATTGGCGCTTACGCCTTACATCCGCGCTTCGTCATCTATTATCAATTGAAAATTGTTCATTGTAGATGGTTTCAGAAATAGGAAGGGAAAGAAAGAAAGAAAGATAATGTTAATTTACGCGAATGTGATTGGCGAAATTGCGGCGCTAATTTGAATTTGCCCGAGGGGAATTGCAGAAAGAATTGGAAGGAGGAATCGTCAGAGCACCGTGCATGTACGGCGTATCTGAAATAAGGAATTGGAGGAAGGAATTATCAGAGCACCGTGTGTATACGGCGCGTCTGCATTAAGGAATTGAGGGAAGGAGATATCAGAGCATCGTGTGTATACGGCGCATCTGACATAAGGAAAAATGAAAAGAAACGATTTGACGAGAATAAAAGAAATAAAGACTCATTTTCATGAAATAGAGTTCGCGTTTTAATGATAAAGATTACACAATCGCGAAACGAATATTCGCGAGAATAGCAAGGTACAATCTGTTCCCGTGAAAGTATATTTACAATGATAATATATCAGTGATTTTGGCTCGAATGATTTCGCAGAGACTAAGTTCGAATTTCGATTCCGCGACTAAGTTCGTTTTCTCACGCAACTAAGTTCAAATTGAACGCGTGGAGACTGTAACGAGGTGATTCTCGCGTGCCTCGGACGGCTCGTCGGTCCCAGGATTCGGTAACAATAATAATGCGGCAGCGGAGGCCGCGTCTCACGTCCAGTTGGACGTACTCCGGATCGGGTACGCGTCGCAGAGTCGGATCTTCGGTTCACGGTATCACGTAGGACGCCGGTGACTCCCGGTGATTCGCCGAGGTGATATATATGTACTTTATTTCACAATTTACTTAATTCTTCCAAATTCCCTGTTACCTTTGATAATATATAACGTTAGAGGATATTAATACATATAGTAATCAATACGACGAAAAAATCATTTTGATCTAAATATTAATTCCATGTAATCTTTTTCAGTACATACATCGATAGGCACATACATTACGACATTCACTGCTAACATTATTAATCCATTCTATACTATACGGAACGTGAATTATAAACTTTTGGTATGCTGGCAATGAATCTCTGAATGTAGCCCTAGAATCAGTTTTACTATTTTCAATTAAGTAAATCAGTCTATTATCTATCAGCTATGAATATTAATCGCAACTATATATTAAAAGATTAATTGGGTCAATTTCCGAAAATTCTAATGGACGAATCAGCTTGCGCCTGATCCAAATGACTTACATACTTATTTACAGATTTTGAAAACATTCCATGCAGTATATTTCAAAATGTTTAACAAAATAGATCAGAAGGCTACTTTTTTGCAAATTTACTTTTGTATAAAATATGGTACTCTGCATTCATTATTTAATAAAACTACAAAGAAATAGAAACTCGCAATACAAAAATGCGCGATGCAACTCAACCATATAAATGTTTAGTCTCAACGAGTAATATCTTGTATCACATTAGCTACACATAAGAAATCTCGTTTAATTAACACTTTGAACGTACTATAAGGAAAACGCGAGCTATCATACTGACCCTCCGGTGAAATAAATAAAAAGTTATGAAAATCTCGCCCTTGCTATCGCGATAATGTTATTCTTCATTGCTTATAAATTTTCCGAAAGGTCCGCGTCTTACGATAAACGAAAATGCCAAAATGCCAATTTATTTTTAAAGCTAGGAACTATATATTTATTGGATAAAAATATATTTTATTTTCAATAAGAATACGAGAAAAGCATAATAACTGTATAAGTACATATATAAAGTGATCGTGCAGTCATAAAATGAATTTATCTAAACAAGTATCTAAACAATCAAGGTTGTAAAGATCAATTATTACATGTAATTTGAGTGTGAATACCGGATTTGAAACGCATAATTTTTTCATCCGTTTCCGACGTCTCATGAACATTTTGTTTCAGTTCACCATGGAAATTGTCCCTGTCATATCATAAATAACCTCCCTGATAAAGTGAACTGAAATATTCATGAAACAATTGTGAGTTTATATATCTAACTATTTACAGGTAGAATTATTTATACATATAGAAAAGATATTTCTAATACGTTGGTAAATAATAAAATGTATATATCTTCTAGAAAATACAAATCTTTGTGATGTAACTAAGGATGAACGTCATAACCTCAATTCTGCATTTTATGGTGATTATAAATATAGATATGATTATTTCTTAATATGTATATTTATTACATTGATAGATACAAGTATAAATTATTTCTGTAATACAGGACATAATATACAAATTGAAAGCGCGTGGGTAATAATGAATATTGTAATGTCAATTCTGACTATTTAGAGGTAGTCTTCTTATGCTGTATCTTTTGGTAAGTATAAAAAATATATATTACAATTAATACTTATAATTTATACATAGTATAAATTAATATAGTAATTAGTATATATAATATAAATTGTAAAGAATAAAATGTTCTATTTACAGTACGTACAAACCAGGACACTATAGTGCAATGTTAATGCCCAACGGTGAGATACTGAAAACTATTATTTAAATTACTTACCTTGAAAGCTCTATTCATCTTGCAACTTATAGTAAATACATAGAGAATTTGTGAAAACACAATCCTCAATCAGAATAATAAGCTATTTAACATTTTTAATATGTACAAAGCGAGATGTAGTTACTTTTGAGAATATATTACTTATTTTCTTAAATAAAATTCACTTTTCATGTATATTTTAGAAAAAATACGAATCATTGTATAACGATTGTATGTTAGCGTTCGTATGTGTCATAATGTCAAATCAGAGTATTATATTGGATAAAGAACTGGCGACTTATGTATAAAAATATGATTATTTCTAAAACTAAATATCTTACAAAATAATAAATAAAGTTGAATATAACTGTTTCTGTACATATGTACCAGATGACCGAAAATGTGTGCCAATAAGAGAATCAAGAGAATAAGAGAATCATAACTACAATACTACCTGCTTGTTAGAGAATCTCTTCTTATAATATTTTTTTAATTCTGAGTATTCTGTTTATTATAATCTTTTGTTACATTATTGTGAAATATAGTGTAATATAAATTTGTATGTATACTGACATATATTTAAAGTTATATTTAAAAGTTATATAAATTTTTAATTTTCAGGGTACACTGTAGTATACAATCGTAAAGATAATCAACTATCTTTAATAAGAAAAAGAGCGAGCTGACAGGTTGATGGAATACATGGATAGAAGTAATAGACCTGGTTGTACTCTTTCTTAAAAACTGACGTCAATACTGCAGGACATTTCTACCGCGACATTAAAACCAAAGTGTATCAAATTTTTGACATAGTGGAGAGTTTGTTTTAAGCTATTACAACAACAGCTTACAACACAATCTTGTACATGACAATTAGTACTGCTTTTTTTAGCTGATTAGGTATCCATGTTTTGATTTGTGGTGAAGAGCGTCGAGCAAGAGATATGTTCTTTTTCTTTATTTCCTGAATTTCTTTTAGAGACGGTAATGTACGATTTTTTACGTGTTGCGCAAACACTTGAAGTGCTGCTTGCTTTTCATCTATTGTCCATCTTGTTCTTTTTGTCTTTCCATACAGAGTTGCTAGAAAAGAGTACGCATGAAATATTGTAAGTAACATAATATTCATGAATATTGTGCACAATTTGTTCTAATATTTATTATAACGAGCTTTCCCGCTAATAACGCCAAGTATTAGCGGGGCTCACCAGAATGGCTAGAACCAACAAAGGCGACGAAGACCGTAGTGCCGTATAACAAATTTTCGTTGATATAAAAGCGACAGCAATTATAGGCGCCAGGCAATAGTTTGCACCACGAGACTCAAAATTTCAATATGCGATATTGAACGACACTCCGATTAGCTCGCGGAGACGGTTGGTTCGCGGACAAGACGGAATTCCGGGAGAGGAAACGCTTCCCTAAAATAAGATCAAGCACCTTTTAAAGAAGTAACAAAGAAACATTTTATTCAGATTAGGATGCGGACACTGCGTCCGCGGAAAACGGATATACAGGGCGTGCGAGCGATACGCGAACGCGGTACGTTAATCGCACAATAGATCATACATTCGATAGCAGGCGAATGAGCCGAGAATGCCGAGATTTAACTTTAACACGGGCGGCTCAAATAAACCGCGATCGGTACTCGCAATAATACCGAAAACTCCGCGATGCGGTGTACGATAACGACTGCATACGGGATTACAAGATAAGTGCGGGGCGGTATACTCCATAACTAAGTCTCTCAAGCGAATTTCCACACTTAATTAAACACGCGAACATAATATTGTTGCGCTCGCGTGCCGCTATAACACTCGCGCACTCTCGCACTCGCGACCGAACGCGTAAATAAATACTAAACCGTTAATAAATAACAAGGCTCTTTATTATTAGGCAATACAGCGATTTAAAATGGGAGAATCCTCTGGCACGTCCGAACAGGTCGACGTCCAGAGATAGTTCTGCTTGTTTTGTTGTCAAGGACAACGCAGCTTCCTTCTCGCGGCTGACGGAGGCG
>VBVQ01005258.1:0-11416 GCA_011636635.1 Tetramorium simillimum | reverse complement strand
GAATAAATATCTCGTAAAAAAGTTCTTGTAAATTAAATGTTCGAGAGCAAGAAGCTCCGCGATTCCTTTGAGATATACGTGACAAACAGCTGGCAGTTATTAGCAATGGTAGCGTCGTCCTCGACAGGAGAGTTGTTATTACCAATACATGACTTTAAACCCTTCGACCTTGATATAGAGTTAATAAATTTCCAGAAAATATTTATGTTATCAGAGATTGCCGATTCCGACCTCCGTACATAATCCCTCCAACAGTCATAATTCAGAGTTTTACACTTAGCGCGCAGACTTGAAAAAGTTACATAATCAGTAAAATTATTATTACTCTTGAACTTATAGTGAGCCGCTTTTTTGGCTTTTACGAGATTTTGTAATTCATTAGTGAACCATACGGGATAAATGAAATTTCTCACCGGGAAAGTTGGTACAAAAGCCTCAATTGCCACCTCGAGATGTTTATACATAAAATCAACTGCGTCATCAATATTCAGCGCCAGTAACTCTTCGTCCCACATGACATTACCCAGATAGTCATTAATGGCAGCATAATTTGCTCGCCTAAAATTCCATCTCCACCGTATGGTTCGTGAGCGTGTCAAGGTCACAGGGATAGGCAGAGTTATGGTTAAAGCCGGGTGATGTCGATCACATTCACACAATGATTCCAAAGCCGCGGATACATAAACGTTGGACATAGATGAAAAAACTAAATCAAGAGTATAATTGTTTGCATTTTTTATACAATTAAATTGTTTGAGATTAAATTCGTTAAAATAATAAAGTATAATATTAGCTTGTTCTACCATATGACAACTCCCGTCGAAAGCGCATTTAAGACATCCGTTATTATACCAATCTGTATGCGGTAAGTTGTATATTGATGTTCGTTAAGAATTTCTGCTCCTTCATTACAAATTTCCTCGTGTTTCTTGAAATTTGCGCCAGTTTTGCTCCAGTAAGTCTAAACATGTGCTGATGAAGATTTTATTTGATTTTATTTGTTTCTGTATTTTGTACACTTATAAAAACTAGCAGTTTTGGTTCACTAAATTTTACGTATTAATAATAGATTTAGAAATTATACATAGATATGAGAAATACTCTAATAATATAACATTAAATTTCAGAATAAAAAAATATACATACATATTACACTGTCATGTCACGGGGGTACTTTCATCGTGAAACGGTTCTAGCATGTTTTGTATCAAATGAAGTCGACCGTTCTGTAGGAGTAGTCTTGCTTCGAGGTTCGCCATGGTGGAAAATAGCCGGCTCGAAGGACCAAAAAATGTTTAGGGAAGGATGTGGAAAAGAGGATAGTCGGGGAGTTTTTATTAGATTGCTTTCTTTCGAGAAATGTTCCACTGTGTGGGTCGTTTTAGGCGCCCTGAAAAGGGCGGTTTGTCCGGTATTTACTGCAGCTTAGCAATGAAGTCCGGTTCGTAGATTTCCAATAGCAACTTTTTGGTACGACTGAGTTTGGTGACGTCTATTACCGGAGTGCGCGACTTTAGTTTGAGATCCCGTCCTGGGGTACGTGGTCGAGGTGGAGTGGATGGCGGTGGAGAATTCTCCTTCCAGTTGTCCAACTTATGTCCTCCTCGAGTTTCTTGATTGTAATTCCGCTGTCTAGTTGTAGAAAATCCTTGAGCCCCAGATCCGGATTGTGTACGTATGACTTTGTGCGCAACCACACTTTAATGAAGCCAGAATATATGTATTGTTAAAGGGGTACAATACAGTAACTTGATAATCGAGCAATTAAACCTTTTGAGAAATTTATTGGAACTTTATAACTTTATTACAATTATGCCTTGTACGAAACGGCGAACGAACAACGAACAAGAAGAAGGACAGTTATATCTAGTATCGTATATCACGCCATCTGTATACCAACGCCATCTAGATTAACTCCTGCACTAATGCTAGGGATAAAACCAAACTGTACGTAATATCAAAAATAAAAATAAACCATTACTGTTAGATTATTTAAACGCGCAAAATAAATGTAACATAATCAACACTAGTACGTATGAAAACGGAAGAAAATGCTACGACCTGACGATTCATGTCGTAACAGCTGTTAACTCTAACCGTTTTATTTCTTAAAGAACGTATTTAATTATTATATTTTACTTAGATTATGTTGTATAATACCTATTTTTATATTTCTTGCATAATTTACAGTTAAATATTTTTGTTATATTATCGGATACACTTTTTATCATCTTTGTTCTTTTCTTTATTACATGTTCTTCTTTGTCTTGTATTCTCTTCAGACTTGTATAACATTCCGTATGACTTTTGATTTCGCATACTTTACATTTTATAAATTGAGAGTTTATTTTCGCAAAACAATATAAGCATGTGTCTTCCATATTCTCTGATTTTAAAAGTAAGCTATATACAATTTCTCTTCGATACGTTGAAGGATTAAATGTCTTCTCAAATGGTTTTTTCCTTCCTATGCAATCCGTACAATACATTACATAAGGTCCACAGCTGTATCCATCATTATTAGGTTGATATAATCGTTCAAGAATTTCGATATCAATCCAAGTAATACCACGTAAACTTGAAAAGGATGACGCACGCCAACAATACTGAATGAAGTTTTTAAATGCTTCAATAATTCGATTTCTGTCTGTTTCATTCTTATATGGATCAAGCAACATTAATTTGTTTTCTTTTATATTTCTAATCATTAACCGCCAATGGCTTCCATATTGATATGGAAGGAACAAGTTATCTTTCATGGGTTTCTTAGTTTTACAGATAGATTTATTTTTATTTAGTCTTTCATTGCTGAATTCCCCTAATATCGTAGCAGTGTCATCGGTGGGCACGTATGTGACATCAATCCATTCGTCAATTGATATTGCAGCAAATGAATCAATTACAAGTCCATCGATTCAAATATGATCACGTAGCGTTGAAAATTCACGAACGAATAATTCAAATATATTCAAAGATAATGAATTTTCCATACTACAGCGCACTGTTGATAATACACTCGATTTAGAAACCATATAATAATCAATATCACGTATTAATCCATTATAAAATTTATCAATTTTCTTAACAACTTTATTATTTATAGTTGCTTCTTCAAGTGCCTTGAATTCGTAATCTTTTTTTATCATCTTTATTTTCATTTTCACTTGTATATTTTATATCTTTCATTACAATTTTCTTTTCTTTTTCCTTCTTGTTTTGTTGTTCTGATTTACTTTCGTCTGATACGATAGCACGTTTTTCCAGTGCGTTTTTATCATTATATTTCACTTTTTGTTTTCTACTCTTTATTAATTTATCATCTAATTTTTTTTTCATTTTTGTTATCTATTATATTACTAAATTTTTTATTTTCATTTTCTTTTTTATTTTCTTCTGCTTCTATTTCAAACTTTTCTTGCATCTTTTTTAATGTTTTCATTGACAGTGTCCTTTTTTACGTTTTCCATGTTTCTCCTTTTTCCATGTTTCTTCGAGAGTCGGATTTGGTTCTGTTACAGGATACTTTGGCTTTTGACGCGACAATTTAGATTTTAATGGTGCATCTAATTCTAAGTTAGTTAAAATTCCGTCAGCACTTGTTTGCAGTTCTCGGACTCTGTCTGCTATTGATCGATTACTTATTCCTTTAAAATCAACCTTGTCACGTCCGGCCTTTCTGTTTCGGACGGCTTTAAGAAGGTCTCGTGGATGTAGCTCTGGTGGCTTACATTGCCATGAATGATGAATTTATTTCCTTCTTGATTGATTGAGAAGGCGACGGGAGTGTTCGCTCTTATCGTTCGCGCTTCGTTTGCCTTCTTGCGGGTTTAGGCCCCTCTGTTTCGTTGCTACGCCTTATGTATGCGCTGACCGGCTTTGGCCGCATGGGGATTCTCCCCGGCACCACTGGCGTACTGGGTGCAGGCAACTGTTCTATCGGTTTTCTCGGAGCTATGGGCCTTTCAGGCGATGGACTACGCCGCGTCAACGGGCAATAGTCCGGCTCCCGGAGATCGTTAATTCCTCCGTCTACGCGCTCGAGAGTGGAGTCGAAGATTGCCGGATCGAATCGGCTGATAGCGTACAATGCTTTTAGCAGTTTAGCCAGCTGGCGGCTACGTCCAGCTTTGCATCCCCTTTTTATCATCCTTAACTAGGGAGAAATCGGCCATATTTAGTGTTTGTTTGATTGAATTTTTAGTTTGCGAAATAAAGTGCGCGGCGTTAACGACGGAGTTTCCTGAGAGTTCGGGGGTAAGACAGGACTGAATACCGTATAGACGGTGCGTCGTTGAGTGTGGTAGGAAGGGAGGAACTTTCGGAGCACCGGCAGGCGGCGCGTCCGAAATTAGGGAAGGAAGGAAGGAAATTTCGGAGCACCGGCGGACGGCGCGTCCGAAGGTAGGGAAAGAGGGGGAGGAAATATCGGAGCACCGTGTAGACGGCGCGTCCGAATTTTAAGGGAAGGAAGGAAGGAAATTTCGAAGCACCGGCGGGCGGCGCGTCCGAAGGTAGGGAAGGAAGGAAAGGAAGTATCGGAGCACCGTGTAGACGGCGCGTCCGAAATTAGGGAAGGAAAAGAAGTGTCGGAGCACCGTGTAGACGGCGCGTCCGAATTTTAAGGAAGGAAGGAGAAGCTGGACTTTTATTTTGGCGTAAAGAATTCTGTTCTCGGGTGCAAGTTAAGACTAATTTTTATTTGCTGGAAAATACAAGTTTATAAAGGCAAAAGATATAGACGTTAAGTTCAAATCGTGAGCGTTCTGCGGCTAAGTTCAATTGCGAGCGCTGCGGCTAAGTCCAATCGCGAGCGTTCTGCGGCTAAGTTCGATCGCGGGCGCCGCGGCTAAGTTCAATTGCGAGCGCTGCGGTTAAGTCCGATAGCGAGCGTTCTGCGGCTAAGTTCGATCGCGAGCGTTCTGCGGCTAAGTTCGACCGCGAGCGTTCTGCGGCTAAGTTCGATCGGCGCGCGGAGATTATGTTCTACCTTTTAGGGATCTCGTATTGATGTCGCGAGAGATCTGGTCGTATCGGCGACGACGGATCTAATGAGCCCCGAATGGCGAAATTTCGGGCCTTTTATACTAATGGCTTGGTGATGAGGGAGTGACGTCACCCGGCAAGGGGGTGTTTGACATCATCCCTTGATCACGTGCCTTATTGGTATCGATTATTGACTTCGATCGCGTGGCCCTTTTTTCACCATTCGTTTCCGATCTTTTTATTTCGAGGGATTCATAACGCCTCGTTTATTACGTAAAATTTTATAGGAACGCTTCTTAATTTAATCTTTATTCGTATTCGCGTTGAGGCTTGCATTCGTTGTTAATTAAACTGTCCCCTCGTAATTAATATAATTCAATTTTCAGATAGTATTGCATTGTGCTCTCCTGCGAAAATAGGATCATGTTCGTAAAATAGAGGCTTGACTTTGTAGAATCTATTTAAAAAGAAGTCGCCTCTATTTCACTAGGAATTGTATTATAATTTCTCGGAATATTCTTATTGAAAGGATATGAATAGGAATTCGCGGAATTCAGCCGTGAGACGCGACCACGTGTTTTTGCCGATGTGGGGCTCGTTAGGTGTCTCGAGCGATGTCGCTAGTTGTTCCGATTTGTGATAAATCGTCTGTTCGCGTTCAGCGCGGCTTTGACATATCGCCGGACGTAACAACCTCCTTTGTTACTTTATGTGAACTTTCAATAAATGCGTTAGTTATTCTCGAAATCTTTGGATAAATTAAATCTAAGTCTAACGAACTCCATAATACTACATACGGCATTCATTTCGTTATTAAATGTTGTACCAATTTTGGCGCATAATACTCTCTAAAAATGAATTAGTGTATAATCACTAATTATAATTATCTAATCTATCACTAATGATAATTATCAGTGTATAACTACTATATGAAATAGTGATAAGTATACTACTAATAATTAGTGGCTAGTCACTGAATTATTTAGTGAATTTTAGTTTTCACTGCTTGATACAGTAGAATTATAGTGGTGCTTTATACTTTGAGACGCCGCCGCTATGCGGCGCATGGTCTTAGCTTCTAACTCGTATGCAAAATGCAACGTAGGAGGCTATATAAGGACCGCCCGCCGCATTCCTCAACATGATCTCTTTCATGTTAGTATTTTCGTGTCGAAAGTGTAACAACTAGATAGCAGCATCTGAGCGCTCGCGATAGTTTTTAGTTTTAGGCGTATCTGGCTATCTCTCTATTCTATGTTCTTCTCGTTTTGGGACTTGTGCGAAGCACGTACGACGAATTTTTTCATTTATAGAAGGTCCATTATAATAAAGTTATTTTCATTTCAAGTATAAAGAGAGTTGTTTTTTCTATAAAGTCTGGCCCCTTGACACAAGCGCTCGATTGCAAATCGCAAGAAATAGCATCGGAAGCTATAAGGTTTAACATTTCAGCGTTGGGAGCGAACTCTTTTTTTTATTCCTGAGTTTCTCAAACAGAATTTCATAGGTCCCGAATTAAAATTTGAACTTGCTAAGAATGAATATGTTTACCCGTAATAATTGATAAAATATTAATAAAAATTGATTGAATAAAAATGCGCTTCATGAAACAGTGAGAACTTTATTCATTGATTGAATGAATTATTCACTTCGAACGAGTAATATGTTTATTCTACATTAGAGTTAAACAGTTACTTTTATGAAAAGTCAATTTTCACTGTTTACGAGCAATATTTTCATTATCGCTTGAAGAATATTCACTCGATTAGAGTTATATTTCACTCTAAGAAATTTAGAGAATGGAACACAACTTTTACTGTATTTTTTCTTTGACGGAGTAGCTGATTTACGAATAGTCCATAATCTATATTCAAGGAAACCTCGTTTGGTTAATGGGCTGTAGTAATGTTTCTATATATATAATTTTTAACTGTATTAATTTTTTAATTATTAAAAATTTAATATATTCATTCATAATTTGAATAATTCTTACATATCCCGATTATTTTATTACTTTGTTTTTTATTACTTTTAACATTAGCTTTTAAGCGAGGAAATTCAGTAACTAATGCTGTTGCTAATGCAATTTTAGCATCTTCTGGTGGATGAAAATATGACACACTAATTGAAAACGTGCATTCAGGAGTATTGGCTTTTGTGTCGAACATATGTTGAACAGCCAGATGTATGACACAAAGCTCTGCCGAGGTACCACCAATCGTGTGCGTTTTACCGGAACTTGTTTGTCCATAGGCGATAATTGTGCCATTAGATCCAACCATCGCAGCGTCGACAATAGGTCTTACGATATTAGAGAATACATCGTCATTATTTACTTCAGTTCCAAAAACATCCCACCGCTGTCACCAGTTGTTACGATTAATTATTTCACGTAACTTAATGAGGGGTCGCGGGGATCTTTCCTTTTATATTAATTTTATAGAAATCTCTCCTTTTTTTTATAATGGCGAGGTTGACAATTTGAGTCGCCCTTATACTGGGCTTGGAACCATTTGAGACTGGCGGTCGCGTCGGTGCACCGTCACGTTTTTTTATTTGTGCCGACACGGGCAGGGGCCGCGTTGGCAATCTTGGCACTATGTCTGATGTTGACAGGCGAGCCGGCACCCTGACTAATTTTTTTGTTGCTGGTGTAGACCGTTTGTCGTGGAGGCTCTTCAAGATGCTAGGAGCGTAGCTCCGGTACGTTGATGCGGTAGGAGGCGGATTGGCAGCTTAAGCGGAGGCCCAATCAAAAATTGAAGGATCAAATTCTTGATGGGCGCAGAGAGCCTTTTTTAACCTCTGCTGCTTCCTCCGGCCAGATGCGCAACTACGACGTGCCATTTTGCTTTCTTTTGCCTTTTTACTCTTAGGTGCTTTCAGCAGAGAATCCCGAAAAATTCTGTGTCTGAAGGCTCGATTTCGCGAGCTTATATATGAAATGTTTGGTAGCCCCGCGCGGCAAGAGAGTGTACTGAGCCATTCCTTTTTTGTTGTTATTTTATTATCGTTATTATTTAGTCGCGGTTTCTAAATGTAAATTAATCGTTAATAATTCGCGCAATTTATTCTTCACTAATTATCGTATTATTAGTCTTAATTCTAGTTTTCTTTATTTATAAGTATTTGGTTTCCTTACCAACAAGGTATCACATTTGTATAATCGCGTTGTTTATAAAATATAATAATCTTAGATTAATTAACATATATGTATACGATTTCCATATGCATATATGTTCTTACTGCGCTGAGTTCCTCGGCTCGTTCCATTCACGCTCGATAACATAGGCTACTTGATACTTCACGACCGATAATCGTGATAGCGTGGAAATCGTATTTCGCGGAGAGTTTACCGTGAGGAAAGCTATCGCTTGTTAGGGATGTAGGGCTGATTTAGGAGCAGGGTGGAGGCGGCAGACGTAAATCAACAGCTTCAGTGGTTTTTTTTACTGAAAGCGCGCCCCTGTTACAGTTTGAGGGTAGCATTCGTAGACAGTATGCGATGGTACGAATTAACCTTGTATTAGATGAAAATTTATTAGAGATGTCGTCTGAATTAGTCTGTGACATTGACATACGGGTTTCTTCAAGCCGGATAGTTTCTTGATCGGAGACTTTGGCCAATTCGCTTCGGATTGTCTGAGCCATGATGGACCGTCAAACCTAGTTTTGTTTTTTAAGAATTCTCGCGGAAGTTGACCTCGCGATAACGCATCGGCTATGTTATGTTCTGATCTGACGTGCTGTCATTTAAAATTTTTACTAATTTTCTTGAATTTCTCTGACACGATTTGCTTCGAACGACTTGAGAATACTCGGAGACTTTTTCAACGAATATGCCTTTGATCGGGTTGCGCAAGAGCGTGTTGTGGTAATTATTGCAGGTTCTACACTGTGATAAGATGCAGCGGCCGACGTGTGTTCGGAGGTAGTTCTTGTAAAGTTTGAAAATTCCATCTACGCGATACCGACAGCTTTCTGAACTCGGAACATCTGTACAACAAGTGGTTTCCCCCTTTGCATAATGAACAATTGACGGGTGTATTGGTGACTAAAACGCGCGCCCCCGAATTATCTTTGCGTGCCTTAACCGAAGATGTCTCCTTCTTTGGATGTTGTCGCTTGTTGCCGTTCTCGGATCTGGAACGCGATGTATCTTGTTCCAGCATGAAGATGCGAAGCACGATCTCCGAAATAAACTTATACAATTGTTCGAGCGTCGGTGAGATATTCAAGCTAAGAGTCTCTTCCCACTTAACGCGAATATTCATCGGTAACGCGCGTTCTATGATTCGAATTAATAAGTGTTGATCCGGATGTACCTCTAATGATGCGAGTATGTTAACGTGCTGTTGCATGTCATCGACGAATCTCATCAAACCCTTGTGGTCGGCCTTGCCTGTTGCCTGATGTTATCGCCGGTGTGAGTATTTCGATTTTATTCGCAATCGCGTAATATCAATTTTGAATATCATCGAACTCACCCAAGTGTTCGTTCTCCGGATCCAGCATTTCGAGTTCGTCATGCAATTCATCATATGCGTGGAAAAATTCCGTGATCCGCTTCAATCAAATCTTTAGGTTCGCCTCGTCGACTAGATTTTCCGCAACTATCTTCTTCAGATTCGTCAATTACGTCTTTAGCGTGGAACGCTTTTGGTTGATGTATTGTTGACGATTCATAATGAATTTGGTCTATTGTCCACAAATGTTCCCGAAATTGTACCCAAGTTCGTTCACAAAATGTTTGTCTCGTGACAACGCCTGAGGACTTAATGTTCTGAGTCCGCGACGAAATCGTTTCGCGACAACGTTTAGGGGGTATTAGACCCTGAGACGATAACGTAAAGATCGTTTCTCTAATAGCTTCTCTTATTTGAATTGAATTCTGTTATACGGTACTGTAATGCAAGGCACTAGATTCAGACACGAACTGAGAGCGGGCCGGGAATGGCGACGCCTTATATGCCGTCAGTCCCACTCGAAGGCCCCAAATGCTTCGCATTGCTACGTGTCGAAAAGAGAAAGCGTGGAGAATCAAGATTCCCCATTTGAATTTATCGTAAAAAAAAGCCTGGAAAATCAGGACACCCCTTTGAATACGCGTAGTTTATACGGACCGAAGGTAGATCCCAACCGAGTTCTGACCGTACTGCGCGTCGGAATTTATATCTGCGCGTCAGAATTTTACATGGAGTGTTGCCATTCGTTACATATCCACACAAACCATTTTACACGATTCAAAAAGGGGTTTTTATGCCTTACAAGGCTTTTCCCCACGAGCCAATGAAGAATTTATTTCCTGGCTCAAATCAAGTTTTTCATTCAATTACGTTACGGGAAGCGTATGGAGGCTCGGCTCCCGTGCGGCAGAGAATTAACTCCCGCGTGTATAGAGACTTGGCTCCGTTGCTGAGGAGAATTAACTCCTGCGTGTATGGAGGCTTGGGTTGACACTCGGCTCGATGTGCTGAGGAGACTGGGCTCCCGCGTTTGTGGAGACTGGGTTCCTGCGTGTAAAGGAGACTAGACTCCTACGTTTGGTTAATCGGATAATTCGCGTCACAGTAAGTCGCGTGGTACTACTTGTCTTACGCGTATTTTTACTCACTACGTCTTATTACTTCGGCGTTCTCGACCTTACTGACTTGGGCTTTCTACCGTCGATTCCCCTCTTCTCTCTCCGTGACGGTAGCGCGAAGCCCATTGGCTGAACTTGAAATATTCAAAATCTCGCAAATATAATACATTTCGAACATATAAATGTTTCTTATCAAAATACAAAGTATTTCTATCAAATATAAAAATACATTTATAATGGAATCAACTAACAAGGAGATGGCACCAGATGTAAAATGAGATATGAATCGAGACATAGCTCATTAGAAAGAGGGTGTCGAGTACATAAACCCAGTAAAGGGATTAGCGTACATGGGCCCTAGTTGCTGAGAAATTTGCATCCAAAGTTGGGCAGCCGGCTGACTGTAAGGTAACTACCAGAAACGTAACCTCTAATAGCATGAAGCGTAGTGTCTGAGCAGACTGAGACGCTCGCGTATGATTTTTGTCCGCGGCGGACTCGAGTTCGAGTCAGCTTGCAACCTAATGTGGGCGGTAAAGAGGAAGAAGGCACGACTGATAGAACAACACTCATAGGATAGATAGGTACTTTATTAGATGATCGTCTAGGAGGAAGAGCGCGCCGGCCGTAGTGATCGCCGTTTATATATTCCGGCGAAAATGTGACGCCGGAATGCGCCAATCGCAAGAAGTACGATTTAAGAACATGTAAATACCGAATAACACACCTGTGTGAAGATAGCCCCGTACTTTTCGAATTTCGTATTTATCTCAATTGTGCTACAATGTGCTATGCTTGTGCCAATTTGTGCCGCAAATCACAGATCAATAACCTAAAGCTATTTGCATA
>VBVQ01005257.1:0-12268 GCA_011636635.1 Tetramorium simillimum | reverse complement strand
CCCTACTCCCGCCCCCCGCGTCGCGCGCCAGCGACGCTGTTCTGTTTTGACGCGCGCGCGACTACCCGGCTCTTATTATAATTTATGACTTATTTCACAACACTTTGACCTAGGCGCTTCGTCGAGCGTTTCCTATATCGGAGCTGAATTTCGTGCGCGAGAATAAATGTCGCGCAGGTCGAAATGAACGGATGAGTTTTGCGGGCAGCGGACATTGGCGGAAAACTGCCGAGAGATGCAATGTAAAGTGACGATTGACGTCGCGATTTGCGCGAGATGCAAAATTCTCGATATAATATGCCGATCGTCCGTCGCCTCTTCGCGCGATATTAACGAGACTCTCGAACGGTTCGACGAGACGAAACTTGACAAATACGATCTCGATTATTAGCGCTAGTGACAGTTGCTTTGTTATAAAGCATGAAATGAGCATACAACAAAGAATGGAAAATTTACCGTGCCACACAATTCAATATCCCGACACTTGTTGCGTATGGATCGCGCGATATAACGTAAGTCGTAAAGTGTGAAATTGGCGATTGCTGAAACTCGTCCGTCGGCCGTCGGCATTCATTATCCATCGCTTCGTTGTGTGACGCAACTTTGTGAATCATCGAAGTACGACCCGATACTAACAATTTGACGCGTTTGACGTTAAACGTACAGCTAATATGAATTGTACATCTAGGATTATTTTGTGACCCGCGCGATTAAGTTACCCTAAATTTGCGACTCATTTCACGGCAGTAAGGCACCGCCCAGGGGTGCGTTCCAAAATTCAACCTTGGTTACCTTAATTTATAAACGTGCGTGATATAAACTGTCGCATTATGGTAACCAAGGTTGAATTTTGGAACGCACCCCAGTGAGAAATGATTGGTCAAATCGACGTCGAATCGATCGATATCGATTCGATGTTCTTTGAGTCGAAAAGGCACAAATTCGATTCGAGATCTTTTCGATCATCGTTTCTCACTGCGCGTCAACCATCGGCCGTCGCTTCGTAATTTTCGACCCCCGGAAGCAAATTTCGCGCGAGAATAAGTGCCGCGAGTGTCAAAACAAATAGCGAGACTAGAACTCTTCGTCCACTGTGCGCGTAAAACATCGAGACTGTACAAAGTGTCGGATAAAGTGACAATTAGCGGATTGCCGTCGCCGCGTTTTTACGTCCCGGGAGTGTCGTACGAGGTAAAGCGGGCGAGTGTCGTTCCGCGTTAATTGACATACACACCGCGTCTCCTGTGAGTTCCTGATTAATCGCCGAGGGTGAATGGAGCAGAGAGATGCAGCGACCGACGGCGGCGGTGCCAAGGAGCGGCGGCGGCGCATCGACCGGTGAGTAACCGTTCATCTTTCTCTTTTGTTGCGATTCAAGTATCCCCCGACAAGATGGCCGATAGCGTTCTCGCGCTGTGCGCCTGTACGGGCGAAAAAATCGTCCGGCAATCGCAACGCGACTCCGTCCCTCGGAAAACAAACCCGTGTCCCACGTTGAGCGACGTTGTTCCGCCGTCGTTCCGCACGACCGCGTTTCGTACGCGTTCCCGCCGATGCAGACGAAGGTAGGATAAAAACGAAAAAAAAAAAAAAAAAAAAAAACAAGCGATCGGCCGGTGCAGCACACGTAGGAAGTAAACGGCCGACGGCCGTCTTCGACGCGAGCGCGGAAACCGTGCGATGCAGAGCGCGGAACGTTGATCAATGCTCCGCGCTCGATAATGAATTCACGATTTGAAAGTAATGCACAAGCTCCTTATCTCTATTACTGCTATATATGCCAAGAACGCAGAAATTCTCTACTCTCACGTCCGTTTCAATAGATAAACTTTAATCTCGATTTTATACTTTTACTTTAGTCGCGATTTTATCTCTTTTTATCTTCTGATTTTTTAAAGTAAAGAAAAAGACGACAGTTAAATACGTTAAATAGAAAAACGGACAAATTAGCTTTTTCGTCCGCGATTTCTAAAACTTTATGGCCGTCGTAATTTTGAATTCTCGGATTTTTCAGCGCCTGGATCCGTTAGATATACTGAGCTATATAAATTATATTTTATCATTATTATCACATATATTATTTAATATGTATGCATGCGATTTCGTAAATTTATCGAGTTCATATTTCTCCTTGGATTTCTTGTTAGCAAGGATTTTGCAATAATTTCAAACGCATAAATTTTCCGCTTAGCTCCGCTAATATCACACGTGAGTGAAAACATAACAAATTATCGACAAAAGTGGACGCAACGGTCCATACAGCTTCTTACTCGCTTCCTACGGTTGGAATTGGTAGGAATTTTAGCGCGCAATCAATTACCACTTCTATTTCTCGTTCGCGAGATATTAATCCTCCGCTGGGCGTACGTACTCGGGCCGACTTGGGTATCATTCACGGTAAATAACACGGAATTATAAGCATCTGGTTTTCTCGGTATAAAACGTACTTATCGTCGGGAAGCGGTGCGCCGCTGCTATTAAGTCGTTAAATCCCGATACCGATTGTATCGAGGGTGGAATTCTTGTCGACAGGTACGGCCGGAGCGTAAAAAGAAAAAGAATTCTGACGTAAGCTGCGTTTCGTGGTAATGTGGAAAATCACTCGGAAATATAGGGAACAGAAATTATCGCCGGTGTGATCCGTTATAACACCGGAGAAATAAAAGGCACTCTTTTTCTCTCACATTTACTCCATTTGTAGACGTATTGAAAATTCTACGAGTTCGCCCGTGGAATTATTTACTCAAACAATATCTTTTGCTAATTGTAAGTAAAATTCAAGTAAATTTAAGTAATTAAGTAAAAATTTCACACAAATAATTGAACTGAGAATTGAATAGAAAAATATTAACACCCTCTGCGTGCACTGAGAAAAAAATACCTATAGTTTTTTGTACTTTTTTAAATAGTACTTTTTATAGTACTTGCTAACTAGTTTTTATAGTACTTTTGGTCTCAACCATAATTTTATAATATTTCCAACAATAAATATGATTAACTTGACTATATGGATCATAATATTAACCATAATTATCGTTAGAAATATTATAAAATTGTGGTTGAAGCCAAAAGTAACTATATTTTTCTCTCAGAAACAGTAAGTTGCTTTAACATACTAATTTCAATTGAATTTACGTATCACGCCGCGAACTGAGGATCGAAAAGCGCGAACGGCAAATATACCTACAAATCACGGCGTTGTACAAGAACGCGAGGATAATTCAAGACGATCTCGGCCATTAATTCACAAATCCGACGGCAAAATCGAGCCTTTAAATTCAATCGATCGCATCGAGGGCGGAGCCCGTGCTCAGAGCGGGGAAAGAAACTCCGTCGGAAGTTGCGTTTCGCAGATAATGCGGATACTGTTAGAAATTACCGTGCGAACGGCGTTTCACCGACGACAGCCGGGCATTCGCGGGAGTATCGATGAATAGTTATTATTTGTACCTGTCGATCGGAGAGAAGGGGGCGCGTGCAAGCGCGCGTGCACGCACCGTCACGCGCGCTCCGCTGTTTTTCACGGTGCATAAAGGCGATCATTATTACACGCGGCACGCCGCTACGCGTGTACGTAACGAACGGCCGGGGCGGTCCATAGTACACAAACGAATGATAAAAATAATCCGATCTAGATTATACGAACGCGCCGGAGTACAATAGGAACCTCCGGGCGTCTTTCCGCGTGCGTTCGAGCCGCACACACACACACACACACACACACACGCAGGCGGTATATACGAACGATACATGCAAAGCAGGATCTCAGGTTCGGAAAATACGTCGTAAATCATCTCCACGTGCCCGAGCAGCACGTGCGTCATTTTGGATCTCGAGACTGGTAGATGCTTTCTAAATATGTTATTATTATCATCCAGCAATATTTGCGAGTATTAGAAAGCGTGTGGAATTTGTTAATAACAGATCGTCAAGTGCAGATCATCTAGATATCTCGTTGTTGTACTTTGTGGTTTCGAGAGATTTTACAATTGATATTGTCGCTATGCGAAGAACGAATCTTCTAGCCCCTCGTGCACTATCACCGCGGAGAAGGCGAATTCTAGATCGACAGACAGCAGATTGAAGAGATAAGTCACACAGTCCCAGTCCTTGCATAAATAATGACACCAGGCCGGCGCGATATCGCGTCTCATGCGTGATCGATCACGCCGCGCGTACCGCGGCCCATTAACTCCGTGATTTCAATTACTTTTCAATAAATGCGGTAACGATATCCCGTTCGTCGTCTCGAGCGAGCGCGAGAGTGGAAGCGAAGTGGGAGAGGCGCCACGCGAAGGCGGAAAATATTGGCCGCCTGGCGAAACGGGTTCCCCAGATTAACCCACACGCACCGGGCGATCGATCTTTTTGCGAAACGCGACCGATAATGCATCAGGAGCCGCGTCACGATTCGCGCACGTACGGACTTTTCCCGCGCGCAATACCGTTGCGCAGTGCGCTTTTCATCGTCGATTAGCCCGAGCCGATAGCTGCTCTCGGCCGCGCCGCGCCGTGACAAATCAATTATAACGTGGGTAGAAAGTCGTTTTGCGGAATTGCGCGACGCTCGTTGTTGGCGGCTCGCGTCCGGAAAAATCATAATGATCCGCCTTTATGAGCGTTTTCCGCCGTGATATTTCAATCGATACAGCGATAGCTGCTTTAAAATAGAATCCACTGTCTGCTCGGTTTATCGCGTTTGCGCAATATGGAAGTCTATTCAGATATGGTATAATCGGGAAGTCGCGTATTTTATATTGTTGAATATTTGTCGTTGCGGTTACGCCACTATCTCGCTGCAATAATTTCAAGAGTTTGCTCTTGTAATTGCGATAAGCAGTGAAAAATAATATTCAAAAGTAGAAGTTTCTTCAGAGACAGAAATTTTGCATATAAAGAAATAAATAGAATGATGAAGTAGCGGCACAATTGAAGAATGTATTTATATAATTCACGATTAATCATATAAATCCAATAGTTTAGCTCTTTCATATACCTTTCATTTTATATTCTACTATTAATATTCGTGATACGTGTATTAATAATATATTGAGTTATTTACTTATTTATTCATTTAACTCTGATTTGATCTATCAGTAATTTTGCTTTAAATTTTGATTGATCGTATTAATAGCAAAAAGTTGAATTGACAATTTATAAGACCGCGTTGTGGCAAGTTTTAAGAACTGAATAGAGAATTGAATCATCGTAATTTTGCAATCATGCCTAATAAACCGTGATCGACCCGACACGAAATCTCCGCCGGGATTAATTATCGCTTTAATCCTATTATCGGCCGATTTGTCGAGCGAGGCGTTTCAATGCACGCCACACCGTCATGCTGTGTGTACGTTGACATGCGCACGCACGCGTGCTTGTGCATTGCGTGCGCCCTAGTGCGTTACATTGCGTAAACACATTGCGTCGTGCGGCCTAGGATTTATGACCTGATCATCGACGCGCCTCGATATTCTGAAATCGCAAAGAATTTCATGAAGCCGGAGCCGAGAGTTTATTCAGCATTGAACATTGTCTAACAACGATAGATTTGTTGCAACTTTGTACATAGCTTGTAGACAATAAATTCAACCAACAATTACATCAAAGGTAAATTTAATGATAAAACGATAAAACGAATTTTAAATTAAATCTTAGATTAAAGTATAAATTTTTTAGAGTAAATATTAAAACGTATAGATCTTGTATAAAATATCTCGTTAATTGTATCTCAACTATTAGCATAGAATGATTAAAACCGGCAAGTAAATAAATTATAACGGCATTCGCTTAAAACATTAGCAGAAACGTTAACTAACGTGTTCTAACATTCCAACATTCCGGAGATACATCTCGCGATACACAATGTAATTAAATTCACTAACTGATTTTCCCATTTGCCTCTCTCGGAATCTAGATGTCGCGAATCACGTTTAACACACAAGGGGTGTGTACATAGAGCGTGTACGTGGATCCATAAATACGGGCGTAATGTAAATGTACGGTACCTGCGCGCGCGGGAACAACTCATCGATACTCGTTCGTTCGAGGGAGAACCCGAGCGCGGCAATCTCGTGAGAAAATCGCGGATAAGCCGCGAGCTCACGTGACTCACCTGATATGACCCCGCGGTCAACCACGACTGCAGCCGCGGGCAGACAGGTGCAAAATGGGCTCTAAAAAGCGACATTCCACGACGTTAACGGTGTTACTAAATTTCCGAGCCGACGGCGGCGTCTCTCGCTGCCGACGCGTTGGCATTGTGCTGGAAATGGCGTTTCAGCTCGTATATATATATACGTAATCCGCAGTTTCTTGTGTCGCAAGAGATAGGAAATAATGGTCGCTATCTCGACGGCGTCGGCGGCGGCGGCGGCGGCGGCGGCGGCGTTCGTGCTTTAATATGACGAGGAAAATATAAGCTTGTCGGCACAGTTCGATACCGAGCTGCAATGTGTGTTCGCTCTCTGAGTAACGCCGGCGCGCATTTTTCCCGAACGCGTTTCGCCACACGGCTTCTTGACAAAAATTCGCGATTTCCACGCGCGTGAGACTTGTTGTAAATTAACGGAGATAAGCTACGAATTTATTTATCGCTATTATCGCTATTATCGCTATTTTACTTTCACACGTATTCGCGGGTGGCGGCACGCCAAAGAGCCGCCCGTTGACTCACATGATTGAACATATAATCGAGTGCATTACGTATATCATTCATCTAAAAAACGTTCGCGTTCCTTACATGCCGCGCAACACTAATTGATTAACAGCGTAACTTCCTCCGATTAGAGAGATACGAAAGCTAATGACAAGTGAGTGCGAACTATCATTTTTACATCCGTGAAAGAAATATCGAAATAAAAAACTCATTTTTTAGGATATGAATTTTTATGACATATTTTTATATTCTACTTACTTCACGTATTCTTAAAATGTAAAATTTTAGTCCACGTGCCTTTGTAGCGTTCCGATTTTCTGAAGGATACCATTTACAAAATTATCTATAATTATGTAAAACTAACATCGGTTGCTAAATTAGAACGCTATTGCCATAATTTCGTTATCAGATCAAATGCCGAAAGTCATTGGCACATGACCTCGATCGGTCTGTGTAGCAAATAAAATTCCAACACGGGAAAAGAGAATGAAAGCAACTTTATTTCGAACATTATAATTAAGCTGATATTTACGAGGAAATAAACCATCGCATGCTATGTAGTGTTAATCGATTTCCGCATACGCGTGATGTCAAAACGGCGGTACATGGTTGTAAGAAGCAAAGAATAATGGGCGCTGGAGAACAGGTGCTTTTGCCTTTGACGTTTAAATGTATGGCTATAACCGTCGCAAGGATATCAAATTGAATACGCGGACGACTTTTCTGCTCTTTTACCGTTAACCCATCGCGTTTATCTCTTTCTACAAGCCTCTTCTTAGTCTCAATTTACCTTCTATAACTTCGGAGATTAACTTTGTTACTTTTTATAGCAATTTTTTTACGAACACCTGTTGAATGTTACAATATCACTTATTACTATCATAATAGAAGTTTTTTAATATCTAAATATTTTATCTTAGATTAATAATGTTATATTTAATTCCAATTTACATATAGTATAAATCAAATTTAGAATAAAAATATATTTACTATCATAAAATTAAAGAAAATATATATGTATTATTTGATTTAATGATGATAAATATATTTTTGATTCTAGATCGTTAACACTATGTTCTTTTTTAACTTGGATGAATATCATTGTTAGTATTAACCAAATTTTCTAAAACTCTTAAATAAATATACTACTATACTAAAATTTTTAATATCATAATTTTTTCATACAAAATATCTTGAATCACGAAATTTTGTGAAATTATTATGTGAAATAATATACCTCAGAGAAAGACCTTTGCCGAGTAAAGTAATCGAAACTATCGATAAATGGCATCGTTCGTCTGTGCCGACACAATTTCCTCGGTGACTCACTTTTTGTACGCTTCTATCTGACATTCGAGAGAGGCATGTAAGGAAAACAACGGTACCCGCATTCGTCGTAATTAATCCACTAATTTACGATACACGCTCGGCACGCTGTACTCCAGGAGCGGTCATATTTATATACCTGGCAAATCAGGTAAAGATATCGCGTGCCGGCCGACCCGGCGATTCGAGACGCGTACGACGATAACCTTACGATTTGCGTAATAACTATCAGCGGCGCGATCAGCATCCGGTAATACAATCTTTTGTTGCAGCCTGGCCCGCAAAAACCGCGCGCTCAGTGTGTGGTATCTGGCCCGCGATTTTATGCTTCTTTTTCTCTCTTTTTTTCTTCTTATACGTACCGCGGCGCGGTGTATACACCGCCGTCGCATATAGCAGCCATTATTCCAGCCCATTTGAGCGACATGCGGACAATGAGGAACACTGGCCACCCGCGGCTTAAGTGTTCCCCATTAAAAGTGCGAATTCTGCTACAATGCCTTTTGCCCGGGCTAACATAGAGCTCATAGACGTAACAATTGTGTCGTGTGCTGACGGCTACCACAGTACTTTCCACATTTATCGTATTTATCTTCAGATTAATATACATACAAATCCACATACATGTATACATGTATAAACGAGTCATTAAATTACATTTGTATAGGTAGAAATACGGTACGAGTCTATTATTACATGAAAATTACATCTTTTAATTATTAATTTTTTTAAAGTCAATGAAATGGTAGATAATTCAATATATTATCATCTAGTTTTAAATTAATTCAGTATAATTAGCACTTAATCAACAAAACTAAGCTGGCCGATTGGCGGGAGTTAAAAGGTTTCACAGCTTGCTCGTATAATATTGCTGCGATAGCCGAATATCTTTTGCTCATTAGGGATCGTCCGCTCGATACTGGTCAATGATTTACTGCTGCGAATATACTAGTATTTCACGCGCGTAATTGATAATCCTCGCACGGGCCGCAAGATTACCGGTATCTGCCAGCGTACCAATTAATTGCGGTTCGATCATTAAACCACGTGTTTAATATTATCTGCTATTTCTCTAAGCGCGTTTACAGATAAATACGAACATGTTCAGAAACAAGCAATATTCCGTTTATCATGAAAATATTGACAGAAATGTTTAATATCGTCTGTGTTCATTACGTTTTCTCTCTCTCTTTCTCTTTTTCTCTCTCTCCTCTCTTTTTCTCTTATATACTCAATGTAATTTTCTTCGAATATTTTTAAATTCATAACTTTGTGTATCTCTTTCTTCACATCGTTGGTCGATTCCGATAAAAGGATATTACGCGGTTTATAAATTCCTGAATACACGCATGTTCCTTTCTACTATATTTTCGAATTGTAAAGCATCTTAGTAGGAGCATCAAGGTAAAATGAACGTCCTCGCTATCGTAGTATCTCATTGGTTAATTGCGACTGTCGCCCGCAGTCTGTGATTTACGAGACCAAGAACGACGATATCGCTTCTCCAGTTAAAGCCTCATCCTAGATTATCAGTTCCTCCCGTAAAACCAGTTAGTCGCGTCGTGTAGGTGACCAAACTCGCACCAACGCCAACAATTTTTAATAATATATTAATTATTATATCATCTTTCCATCTTTTTTATGGCGTATTAATTAATATATATGTATGAATATATTTAATATTTAGTCTACGGTATTTAATATAGTTTAATTAGTGCTAAATTTTCTTTGTTTTTCGATTACAAAGTTTTATAGAATTAATTTTCGCACACTAAACAACGCTTATGAGATATAAAATAATACATTTATTCGCTGACGAAATCAGCAAGCATATCTCTCTTTGTTCAAATGTGTTTGGTAGAATTCGAGATTATCGATCGTGACATCGTCGTTTGCTGATCGGGAGCCACGCAGAGATCGCGATCGTATTTATTTCACGGAGTGATCTGATTATGCACTGCTTATGCATCCCGATGCAAATAGCATGCGAGAACACAGTGGCCTTTGATTCTCGAGAGGCCCTCGCTGTTCTTGGTAGGCCCGAAAGGCACCTGAATGGACCCATTTCGCTCCACGGGGTGCCAACATTAATGCGCTATCATCTCAACGAACGTATGAGAATGTATGCGAGCATATAATCGTGACGAGACACTGCGTCCGTTAGCAAGTCGCGACCTGAGATGCGATCGAGAAATTATTATCGATGGAAGAACGCTCGGTCGCGACTCTCCGTTAATTAATAATTCCGCGTAGCATGTGGTTGCAATTTAAACGAGACTTAGCTAACGGTGGTTTACCGGTAAGCGACGCTTGGGCTTCAGACACGAAGATATTCTACAGACACAATCGCGCGGCCGGTTTGAAAATTTATTTAATGCGCGAGAGTTTACAGTTTATCTTAAATCAAAATTTAATTTACGATTCTGTTTCGTCTCGAGTGGACCACGGTGAGTAATGCGCGCCGGGCGAAGCTGCGGAATCTAATAAAATAACATAAAGTAACTGTACGCGCCGGTGGGAAACCGCCGCGCTGGTGGAATTCGGAGCAGGTGAGCTGAGGCACGTGAGTCCTCGCGGATGCCATCGGTATTCCGAGTGCACCTACAATTGAATACTTGTGTATATGCATAGCACAGATACGCTTGAGTACACACTGTCCGCCGCAGAATTATTTTCATACTTTCACGCATAGTGATTGTTTGGCTGAAGCCGTCGGGGTCTACTTCCTCGAGCATGAATAATCCGGTAATTAAATTTATATCATTACATCGATGTGCGCGCTCGATGTAATGTGTGACCCTTCAGTTGTTTAGCGCAATAATTTTTTTATACAAATTTATACAAAATGAATAAATAAGTATTTGTGATTTTATCATGACTTTTATCATGAATTCAAGAAAGCAAAACGTTTATTAGCAGAGGCCATTTGTTTCCGTAGTTGAATAACAAATAATCCGTTTTATTCGCGGCAAAATTAGTAATAATCATTTATGAAGTGATCGTATTACCTGCGATTCTATTTAAATTAACGTCACGGGCAATAACATCGTGGATGCATGAGATCCTCGTTTTATCTTATGATGCTTCTTATAATTTTCATATTACAGTGCACTGTGCGCTTGTGTGTAGTTGGGCATGTGTGACTCGGCATATGTTAGAGATGTTTCAAAGAGACACGCGAGTGACATGACGTCGTATGTACATCTGATATTCTTCGGAGCAGGATCACCGACCGACCAACGCACAATCGACTTGTCATGATTCATGTTTAATCTAAATCTGATTTACTCATGCCAGACGCGTCTAAATTCAACCTTATTGCTCGCGTAAACAATATTTACTCGATTTTCAGATATCTAATTAATTTAGAGAAAAAAATTCTAAGTTTATATTTATTTTAAGCGATTTTATTTTTAATTTGAAATTGTTAAATCTCTTGATATATTTTATAAAATTTGCTTTTTAATTATTAATTTTTTTAATTAATGGGTTTTGCAGGCTTGATATCACTCTGATATGTAGATAAATGTAGATTGATTAGTAATTAATGAAAAAATTCGCAATATTTAAAATACGAATCACGGAGCGTTTGCAAAGTCCGTTGATCTTATTCCGTGGCTTATCGACGACTGTAAATAATCCTCGCGACGAGTCACGATCGTCACACGAAGCTGGGTCTGTATGTGATTCAGCACGTGAGAAAGAAATACGTATGGCATGATGGGTGACTGACATTCTTGAGAGAGGCGCGACTTGTGACACTTTCGGATCATCGACCGACTGGACTGATGCTTCTTAAAAATCGACAGGCTCGCGATGTGATCTCGCGTCCATAGGGCCGTTTAACGTATGGCCGTCGCGAATATGTTAACCGTCTCGTAGGCGAGACTTCTTTCATGCGCGCCTCATCATCGCACTTTTGTGCGATTCACTCGCGGCTTATCGTGCCTCGGCGGATACAAACCCACCTTCTAGAACGAGTTCGATCGATCAATCGATCAATTTTCTAGCCTATCTAGTGCATTGGATCCATCATTTCTTAAGCCCGTGAGTTGATGCAGCTTCCGAAGAAGAGCTGGAGCAATAAACATATCGGCCTGTCGATGAATGATCGATATCCTCAATTCCTAACGTTCTTTATAGATATTAAGAGTCTTTATAATATTAGCTAAACATTTAAAAAAAAAGATTCTTTCTTTTGCATACTCTTCAATTATATGTGCCGTTAAAGTCTTCACATATACATATAATTTTCAAGCATAAATTTTCTCGCACAATTACTTTTGT
>VBVQ01005256.1:0-12270 GCA_011636635.1 Tetramorium simillimum | reverse complement strand
GAATAAATAATGTTGAAGTAAATATTATCTAAAATGAAAATTTTTATTTACAATTACGATACCTATTTATTAAAATAAAGAAAACAATAAGCAAGTAAAAGAATTTACTTGCAAATAGCAAATTTTTTCCTTGTATGTATACTTATATTATATAACTTTATATAGGTCGAAATTTTTATTCATAATTCTCTTTTTTTCATGATTACTCGAATGACAATGTGCACGTGGCACGTGATACCCATCACTCGAATCGCAGCTCGCGTCAAAAATACCGCAGGCAGTATACGTATAACAATAGTAGTCAATTGGAGGCCCGTAGAGGGCGATTGTCCCCTAACATACCCTCGATATGATGCTGCGACGTACGCTATTTTTCTATGGCTCGTCGTTATTCTTCTGACATATGCTTGCACGTTCCCCCTCGTGCAGGGGATCACCAGTTACATTCCCACCCGAAGATTTAAAGTGGTCTCGGAAGATAATCCGGCTAGTTAAACCTCTGGTAAACATGATCAAAACATCAGATCGTGCGAGCCGACGTTTGCTGCTTTTCCATAAAAATAAGCTCTTTGCTTATCATGTTTGCCTTTCGCACAGTAAAAATAATTAATGACAGCATTCGCGATGCAACAAAAAATCGTACATAAATTCGAGAACGAAAGATTGATTGTTATTTCGTGGGAAATTACAGAAACTGCATAAAATGAAGTATAACAGACTTGACAAATACGAATTAAATCTATGTCTGTTTATGCCACTTTGTTGATTTAAATTAATATTATTAAGTAGTTAAATTGTAATAATTGTATGGAATATCTTACATAATCTGTTTAATTTTTTCTTTCTAATAATATTTCATCAAGACAATATTTAAGCATATATTTTCAAGTGTTGCTCTTTATTAATATATAAAAATTCTATTTCAAAGAAGTAAGAAAGATTGTAAGAAGTTATATACTTTTTTATAGTATTTTCAAGAACAACAGGACCATCGATAACTTTTTAGCAACTTAAATAACTCGACAATAATAATATTATCAAATCCTGAATGTATAAAACGTTAGATACTTGTTGGATGTGCAAGCCATTGGTTTCATATAAATTCTCAGCACGTACATGCTCACCTTAAAGCGGATATTAGCTGTTCTTAAGGTAAATTTCACATCAAAATTAAGCACGCCTCATTATCATGTAATATATTCTCGCGTTCTCAACTCCATTCTTCCTAGTGTCCACGGATATTAATAATCGAACCGTCTGACACGAGCCGCCGCGCCGTGTAGATGTAACCGACAACACACATATTATGCCATTATCCCTCGCATGCACAGTAACGCACATTAACGGGTGGCAATAAATTCATGATCTGCACCCACCATATGTAAATCGGGTAATGTCATTATGGCCAGATTACACGCCGTGATCTCTATCATACTATGTGCATTTCCCATCGTACGCTCTTCGGTAGGGTGCTTTTTTCGCGAGGGCAAGTTGCTTATTAAAAAGCGGGGTGTCGATCGCCCTTCGGGTCCCCTTAGGGTACGAAAGACCGACGCTTTATTAGTTTATTTATCGTGTGTTACGTTGCTGCATTCGGCCGAGTAAAGATTACGCGGATTTTGATTGGCTCCGGGACTAAAGCCCACGTAAATCCTACGCGTGCCTCATAAAGATTAATATATCGTGAACGGCGAGCGATTGGCTTCCACGATGACGAAGACGTATGATTAGAGAATTGCTAGCTTCTCAATTTGTTAAGAATGATTTATGATTAAAAAGATGTATCTTGAAAAACAATAATTTATTATGTAAGGCCACAGTTCGTGCATTAGTTGGTACAAGAATAGACGATGCTAAAACATTATGCGCTTATATAAGACGTAATAACTTTGAAAAAATCAAATAACATTTAACAAAAGAGAATCAGAAAGTTTTATATCTAAAAAAATATGTCAAATGTGTATATCTATTTTTTTATATGATATAAAATGAATATTATAATAGTTAGAAAATAAAGACATCTTTTAGATTTAATAAATTGTATTATCTTATATCGTTCTTTTCACTTGTAAGATTTGAAATTAATTTTTTTTTTATTAAAATTCTTCAACCTCAAGAAAGCGAAGGGAAGTAAGGCCAAGACTAGGCCCTTATACAGGGAGGCCTAACAAGGTCCAATACTTTTCCCGTCTTGCAACCGGTGGCAATATATTAAAGTCTAAAGCACGGGGGGCCTCCGCATTGTTGCCGCCTGTCTCCCCATGTACCTGGCAAACTTTTGTCTCGATCTTCGATATATACGGAAGACCTCGCGGCATATCGACTCTCTATTCTTCGATCGATGTTAAAGATCGCGAGCATGCACATTTCTTCTTTTTCAAGATAAAACAAAATAGAGCGATACAAGAAATGACAAAAAAAAATTGATTTATCTGTATTTTCTCGTTCGAAGATCTACGAATAAGAGATATTTTCTTTGCGCGATGATAACGAAGACAATTCTGAATTAAAGGAATACAGATGTAACATGTATCAAATATCCTAAAATCAAGTATTCCTTTCTACAGATTCTTTAGCCAATTTAGAATCGACTGCAAAGTCCTTTTCACATAAATATATTTTTTACACATGGAAAACAAAGATAAAAGTATGATACTTTATTTTACGTAAGAGCGGTGGCGATGTGTCGCGATTAAAACGCGATATGATGGTCGATTACTTGAACAGCCGCTTAATGAAGCGATGGCCGCAATCAGCCGAGGCTCTCGGCATCGAGGATCAAACGCGTGTATTTCGAACATCGTACCAGGTAGATCTCGTATCTTGCCCCGATGCAAATTCGATGAATTCTACAGATGCGTCGCACACTAAAGATCGCAAATTCAGTGCGGGCCAATGAAACAGTCGGAGTGGTTAATTACGCAAAAAGTCCAAAAGATGGAGAGCCAATAATACTTGGAAAAGGAGAACGAAGGTAGGAACAACGAGATGAGTAAAGAACACAAGGCTAAAGTAAAAGATCTTGGGACAGCGATCAAGACAAGACGTTCAAAATTATTCGAAATTTATAATTTTATCTTTTATAATTACAAATTTGTTAGATCTTTCGATATCTTGCATTTAGCGCATTAGAAATTCAGTTATTTGTATTTTGATATATTTACATTTACAAGTCTCATGTTAAAATAATGAATCTTGAAATTTGGATAGAAATGTGAACAAGAAGAATCAATCTAAAATATAAAGTCAGTTTTTAATATACGCAATTTTTTAACACATTCTCCAAAATTCAAATTTTTCTTCAATATTTATAAATAAAACATAATTTTACAATTTGAACAACAAGAAATGTTTATCGAATTAGATAAAGCTGACAAATATGAAATATTTATCACCAATTTTAAATAATTATAAAATTCGAGATTTTTTATCCTAATTGCAACGCGCTTCAAAAAGTCACGTCTTCAACGAGTCAAATGAGGCTCTAGCAAGAAAAGACGTCGTGAGACCATCGCTAACCGGCGCGTTACTCATCCCAATACTGACGCGCTGCACCCATAAAATTTGTTTGCATTCTCCCGAAAAAAGAAGCTACCGTGCGGAGAGCGTCGAAGGAATCACGTCGACGAGAGAGGAGGAGGGGCCAGCAAGGGGAGACAAACGGCGAAAAACAAAGATGGGACCGAAAATGCGCATTGGGCTGCGGCGGGGGAAGAGCAAAGGTAGGATGAACGCAAAAAAACGGAGGAGAAGAAGAAGAAGGAGGAGGAGGAGATGGAGAACGGTTTCAAGAGTCGGGTTGGCTAACGGATGATTTAATTAAGAGAGGCACAAATTACAGGCCCGCTGGATGCTAATGCCCATTCACGCTCGGCTCGGTAGAAGCTCCTTAATTAGACGCTCTTGATTCATTGAGAAATTAAGCCCTGACGGATGATGGCGCGGCTACCAGACGTCCCCGCGGTTTTTTCAGCGCGCGAGTATAATCGTCCTGCGGGCCCTGTTTCTTAATGTTGCCCGCCTAGTTGACCTTTCTGCGTACGTATGTCAAAAAATGACATAATAATTCTCTATTCTACTTAATTACTTTGCTGCTAAATCATTTTTTTTTACAGAAAATTGCAGAAAGCGTTAGAATAAAAACACGCTCACAAATCTTGTCCGAGAAACAGAGAAAGAGGATGCTTTTCGTTTCGTTTATTTTTCTAAGCGGGATAAGAAAATATGAATTGAAGGAGATAAATCTTGGCGCACGTTAACAAATGGCGACAGTTCTTACGTAATTCAGCAAATAAATCCTATGTATTTTGTGGCAGATGACTTGTTTACAAGATTAATCTCATGCGACTTGAGATATTCGATATCGTGTGTTGTTTTCGTATCAATCATGATGAAATTGGAGGAGAGACAGATTTACTTTCATCTGCGATATACAATAAAGATCCTTCGTATTTTCTGTGCAAATATGTCATTCCTAATATTGTAAAATTATGTAAAGAAGAGCATCTTAAATTTTTGTAAGTCTGTGAAGTTGGCACTTCAAAATTTGCGAATTTTTACTAAATTGATGTCATATTTGATTTGTCTATAAATAATTGTTTTTTATTTAAACGCTATATTATCAATTTCGTAAAAGTTCACATTTCGGAGTATCTTCAATCTAAATTTTATTTCGGAGTATCTTCATATTTTGATTTTTATTTCTTTAATATGAATTAATAATTTAAAAAAAGAATTTTCTGTTCATATAAATTATAAAGTTTAAAAAAATTGAAATTATTCGGAACATACAGAAGCTTAACGATATATAGAGACGTAAATTACATGCATCAAAATTAATAAAATCCATTTGCCATTAAAGATGTTTAACGCTGATTATATTTGTCTTTTCTGACTTTTTATGCGACTCAGACATTTCTGGAAAAGAGAGTGTACTGAAATTAAAGTCTGTATGTTAATTAAGCATCACAGGAGTAATATGCGCTTTTTATGCGCGTTCTCCTTAAACCTTATCCGCATATATCAAGCGCATAAGATCGTGTTACGAACTTTATTGCGCGTTTCCTAAGAGCGTGCATCCATTAAATCCAGTATATTTTATCGTCGGTCAGAATCAGTCTGCGCATATAGCGTATCGTCACTCCGCGCGTTAATGCGCCTCGCGTATTAATTACAATTAAAGCTTAAAGATTTATGCCGGTCGCGCTCTTGTCCGGTATCGCGAACTTTATTTCAGGGAAAATACAAATGCATGAACGGCGAGTCCATTTATGCTACCGTGCTTCTGTGTTAACGAAAGAGAGCACTTAATAAAATGAAGACATTATGCGGCGCGATTATCGGGCGGTTAAAACGGCTACCGCACAATCGGCATAAAATACTTACAGTAAAATACTTTTGAAATTCAAGCGAAATTCAGCAATCAAGTGCATTTTATTCTCTTAATCGCAACGAAAAATTTATTAATATTGATAAATATTTTCACGCTGCATTTATTTGTTTATGAAATAAAATAAAACCAATGGAGATAAAAAGTGGAACAAGTATCAACAAATGACGCGCGATAAAGAATTTCGGAGAAGATTAAATTGATGTGTTTTGAAAGAAAGCATAATTGAAAAGTAATACAATCTACAGAATTAATTTCAGATCCGGATAACAGAAAAATGTAATAATCAAAATATTGACAAGTGAATTTAAAAAAAAAAACCTAGTCAAGCGCGTGTAATCATTTTTCGCTACGATGGATATTTCGGAGGGAGAGAAAGTCGTGACGAGTTGACCGTAGCGATCCGGTGGCGAGTGCGTTAATTAGTGGGATGCTCACGCGAGCGGGCAATTAAAACAACATCTTCATTATTAGGTGTATATACCGAACTCGATGGTCCGGCTCTTACAACGAGGGACGGCTGAGGTAAGAGCCGGTAGTCCATAAACGGAATAACTCGGTAAGCCGTGCTACCGCCTCGTTACCGTCGCGTTATCGCGATCGCTGACCAGACCGGGATTACTTAACGCCATTTTCATCCTACCAGAAGAACAAATATGTTTTCATAATTAAACGAACGTCGACCGAACCGGCGGTACCGCGCTAAAAAGGATATAGCTCTGTCGTCTTGGAGGAAAAAAAAAACACGTCACGATGCTAATTGTTTCGGTAGTATCAGCCGTGGAATTCTCGCACCTGATTTACTTATTGAAGTGGATAATTAAAAAGACACAAATGGATAAAGAACAGATGTAACGAATATTTACTATACGCATATAAAGCGATTAGCGCATTACGTTTCGATATTAAAATAAACGATATTCTTCTTAATTTGTTTCTTTTTCTAAGAAACCCTGTATACAAGACTTTTGAGACACGTTAGTGCAATGAGAAATAATGATTTATTTTCAGATTTAAATTCCGCGACATATCTTTTTACCATTCTCCAATGGTAATATTTCCAAACTCAATTTTCTTATAGCATAATTTTCTCTCTTGATAAAAATATCAAGGATGAACGACAATGATTCCCATTCGCATCTACTTAATATTTTTCGGAGGAAAATTTTGCAGAGTTTTATGCCGTATATCTCCATAACGATCGTATCATCAAATAAAATCTCGGAATAATAATGGAAATTGTGAGATAGCCAACCAGCCAGACAGGCAGTCTCGAAAGAAATGTAGAAAAGGAATGGATACACCAAATGCGCGAAAAAGGGGCGTAGAAGTTAACGACGTTAGCGGCAGCGTTGCGACGCGTATATTTTATTATTTAATTTCAGCCGGCAAGGCGTTATGAGACATGAAAAAAGTCTTGGGCGATATTGTAGGTGGATTTCCAGGCGAGAACACGCCCCTGATGCCCCGCGTCCTACCACCGGGGCCCTGCTGGCGCACCACCGTCTCCACCTCGCCTCGCGCCTTCGCACTGGCGGCCGACCGCCGCGCGCGGTGACATTATTATTCGTTATGAACGGGTTTACGAGGCCGCAAATCATAGCCATGTTCATATTTCGAACGGCCGCTCTCCTCGTTATTCAGTTTAATGGCGGTGGTATTTGAATTCCCGATCCCGCCCGCTCCTACCCCCTTTGCCGTGGCCGACGCTGCCGCTCCCGTGTCCTCAGTCCCCTCGGCATCTTTTGCCACCCGTCGCAGCCGCACATCACGTAGCGACATTACAATGTTAACTTCATAACCCGAACATTCTTAACTTCTCCACACTCGAGTTCTTTCGCGTTCAACATGAGGAAAATATAATTAGCGAGTGTCTTACCTTCACCCCTCCATAAGAAGAATAATACGATTATAAAAAGCATTTCGGAGTTTGATTCGTTTTATAATTAATTAATGTAATAATAGAAAAAAATTGCGATTTGTTTAATTTCAATAATAAAAGTTGAATACAAAAATTCCTAATGCTGTTCTGCTTTCTAAATAAAAACAGCTATATTAAATTCATATACTGTAAATTAATAGAGCTTCGTGTCGCATCAGTTTTCCGAATTTCTAGGGATCAAGTTACACGTGATCTTCAGAAAAGAACCGAGCGGCTCCTTTGGAAAAACGAGCAAGCACAAAGGTGCCGACGATGGTCGCTAAGTAGTTTTCCTTTTCGCTAGGACCTTCTCGAGATGTTTAGGCAGTGTCGTCGGGAATTTCTACACCTGGTGTCAAGAAAGGATTGAAGCAACACGATGTTCCCTGTCGTCGCTTGGGTTCGCATTTATCTAAAACAACCCGGACTTAACCGCCGTCACGGTTTAAACCGCACGGAGCGACGTGAAGCCAAGGGATCTGTGGACTCAATTGTATACGAAACCAGAATACAGGTTCTCTGGCTTGAGAAAATTTTGTCGAGACACGGAAAATCGAATTGTATTAATACGCAACTTATCGTATTGTCAACTGAGGCGGAGATTAATTTTACTTAAAGAAAATTAGGCTTGATAACTGCATAATACTTTGTTTACATATAAATGTTATACGTTTAAGTAATTCCGTTGGAAATATTCGACAAGATAACGATCACGTTTCACAATGTCGTAGACTCCTCTTTCGCGCGTGTTTGCACGATCATTAAGGAACCCCAAAAGACTCAACGTCAACAACCGACGGGCAATGTTCCGCAGTAAATTCGGAACGTGCGCGTGTCGCCGTGCGAAAATTAAAGATCATAAATCATGCATGAGTTTCGCATCGGCGGCCCATGAATATTAATGAAAATCATTGCGTCGTTTACAGGCCTATTAATCCGAGGGTTAAAATATTCCGTCTTCAGTGGTGTTTTATCGGTCGCTGCTCCACGCGGGAGCTCCACTCTCCCGGCCGGCACAACGATGAGACGGTCGAGGGAGGGGGAGGGGGGGAACGTTATTAGTCCTATCGATCATCCGACGCGAGGACCGACACCCTTTTTGGACCCTTTACGTGCCGCGCGTAGCTCAGCCGATCACGTTTAACACTGTGCGCGTGTTTTCTTGCTTGCGATCGCTCTCGTGATTCATTGCCAATCATTCATTGATTACAGGGTCGACGTTCATAATATGCCTAATATAATACTAATTGATAGGACATACATGCTGTCCCGTTATTTTTTTATGAATTTCATGCGCGCTAACAAATTAACACGTTGCAAGTTGTAGAGAAACTGGATTCTGTTGAGCTTGTGTAACTATCATAATTTTAATCTGTACACTGTTAAACTCGTAGTGTCAAATTATACTTAATTTGAGTCGTTTTTAACTGTTCCATAGGTCGTCACTGCTCCTACTCAATACTTCATTAATTTTGACTAAAAGGAAAATAAAATTTTAACTGACATGAAAGTTAAATTAGATAAATTAATAAAATATTGAATAAGGCTTACTCAATATGTCGCTAATTTTATTTCATTGTTTTACTCAAATTAACAGAATATTGAGTAGGAGCAGTGGCAACCCATAGGAGTTGTACATATAAAGAGTTTAAAGAGCATTAATTTAATAATTTTTATTTAATACGGTAAAATATAAAATTTTGTCTTCATAAATTATCGATAAATTTCATCAGGTGTGAATAAATGGTTTCTATCTTTTAATATCAAATTGAAGACAGACGCCGTTTAATTTATTCATCTCTCGCGACAATGTATGCGTACCGCGACGTGGGCGATCGTGAGATTCACGGCCGTCAATCACCGATCGCCAATATTTTGGCAACAAATCCGAGGGAGGCTAAGACCACCCGCGAGGGAGACCCTCGATTTCGGGATCGATCGATCTTCCTTGCTCGAAATACACGCGGAGCGTGTGACAGAGCGGGACGTAAACCGAGCGCGGCGTGATACTTTAATGGACTCGAGGAGAATCTATCGGGAGCGATACCGGATGAATCCCGATGCGTTTTTAGCGTAATTCGCCGATTCCTGTGCAAACGCGTATTCGGATATTCCGATCGGCCGAACGCGGCTCGACGACGAAGCGGAGGCCGGACTGCGGTCATCCCCGCGGGATACGCACCGGTTCGGGACTTATCCCCGGGACAACGTGGATTTCCTTGCGACCGAGCGCTTTATCCCTCCGCGCGCGTGTGTCGGCGGGCAGAAGTGTAAGCGGCGCCCCATGTAAATCCGCGAATACGTACGCAGACGGGCGCACTTGCGTTAAACAATGGCTTTTGTTTCGCTGGAAATGCTGTGAGCCGCGAGAAAAAGGCTTGCAGCCACCGATACATCGGGAACCTTAGATTTTCCGCGCAACGTAGTAAGCTTGGGGTGTACCTTTTTATTCGGTGTATTCTTTAGAATCGTCGCCGATAAGATTAGCTTTTAAAGATCGGTATTGTATTCGTATGTAAAGATAATGTTAAATGTAAAATAATAATATATTGTGTGTCATATTATTGATTCATATTAAGGATTGACATCTGTATTGAGCATGTGTATTTTATCAAGATATCGGATTGGTTTTTCTGATTGGGTATCTCTCAATATTAGATTAATGATAAAACAATAAGTTCAGCTATTAATCAGATATTAATCAGCTCAATTATTCAATTCAGCTATTAATCAGATCAATTAGAAAATTGTAAGACTCACCATCATGTTGTGAAGAGAATGTGGAGCTGCAATCCAGTAGAACACAGGAATCTGAAAAAATATAGACATATTTGAATATAGAGATTATATTTAGAAATATATTATTGCTAATAGATTCTTTCAACTTCACTAATTTTTTAATAAATTAAAATTTTTACATTGACTAAATCTTGCAAAATTTTTTTTCTTCTTAAAAGTAAATAAAATTATAATTATCACATCAATTTAATTTTTATTTTTATATTATCATTTAATCATTTTATTCTTCTAACGTATTTTATCGTAATCAAAAAAGGAAAAATGAAAAACGCGTATTTATACACCTCAAATTTAATATACGTATGATTCTGTTAAATAAATAAAATTTTGAACAAAATGCATAGATAATGCAAAATAGATACTTTCATAATATTATCAAACGGCTTATTAAATTAATTCATAATAAAGTCATTGACGTGAAATAACCGATTGCGAACACAATAATAATAACAATTTCAAAGAGATAATCGATCAATAGAATAAATGAATTTACTCACCAGAATCGGTGCGTCGTCCCTGCCGTCCCTGCCGTCTTGCTCCTATTTTACAGCACTTCACTTCACTCACTCACACAATCCGATTATAACGCGGCGCCTAATTACGGACATTAATCCGGCGATCATGACTTTCCGTTACTCCGTAATTGTCCGACACTCCCGATTCGTGCGGCGAGCTTGACTCTACGAGCGAAGTATGTACGCCCGATTCGAGATATTCGGCACTCCCGGACACTCCCGATGTCACGGACCTTCGCGGAGCAGCGAGACTCGGAGAGAGAAAAATGACGCGATTTGTTGATAAACACGGAACGCGTGTTCGCGGATCGTTAACCGAATACCGTAAGCGAGTGACAGTCGCACACGGCAATAATTAATACGCCGCCGAGATCACCCCGAGATCACGATGCCGCACGACGACGAGTCGGCAATTACAACGCCATTATTTCGATAAAACGCCGAGTCGACACGGCGCCGGGCGTCGAGCGAACACCGGTTGCACGTTACCGAAGGACGATGATTATACGCGCTCGCAACACGCCCCGACGACGGCAGATTCACAGATTCACGCCAGATTCGCTCGGCGAGCAAAGAGACGCGAAAAACGCGCGGCCAACGGTACACACTGCTGATTTCGCTACCGCGAGATCCGATTCGGGCTCCGATCAATGAATCAAAGGCACGGAAAAAATGTGCCCGCGATCTCGATTCAGCTCCGAACGAATGCCACGCGACGCGACGCGACTGAAAGCGATCGGAAAATTTGGCGTGATAATGCTGGGCGTCCCGCGCGACGTTCACGCTATCGCTCGCTCCCGCACGACTAGGTTATCCCCCGCGCCGCGAGAATCCGATTCTGAACGACGCGCAACATCGGACGCAAGCACGATATGTTCCGTGCCGATAACTTTGGCGTCTTCGACGTTCGTCCGTACGCGGGATTCATTAATGACGAACGAAAGCCACCCGGAAAATTAGGCGCGAAACAACGCTGAAAATCCCGCGCGATGCACGTCACTTTTTCCCGCGCGTTTAGTGTTACCTCGCGCCGCGAGAATCTAGTCCTGAAGTCCAGTCGAGAAATGATGATCGAAAAGACATCGAATCGATGCCGTGTCACGTGATGCCTTTTCGACTCAAAATATGTCGAATCGGTATCGATTTGACCAGCCGATCGATTTCTCACTGGATTTATTCCGCGCTTAATTTTGCGGTCGCCTTCGTGTCGCGCCGCGTAGCATTCTTGTTACATCGATCGAGATCGCGGCGTATTCTTCGTATCTTTATTCATCAATAATGGATCTCGGAAGCGTCGGAAGTATCGGGGCCAACAATGTACTTAAACGCGAGGTACTTAAATGCGCGGGAAAAAGTGACGACGCCCTAACAGCACAAAACTTGCAATTATATTGCAGCAATATTGCTGCAAGATTGTAATCTTGCTGCAACATTGCTGCAATATAACTGTACATCTCGCGGGACGCCCGGCGTTATTTCGCGCCCAATCTTCCGGTAGCTCGTCGTCACGTCGCGCCGCGCAGCGCTCGTTCGCAGCGAGCTGGACCGAGATCGCTCTATATTTCGTCATTAATGAATCCCGCGTACGGACAGACATATACATTGCGATTGTGTCCAACGTATTACGCGTCATTCAGGACTGGATT
>VBVQ01005255.1:0-12271 GCA_011636635.1 Tetramorium simillimum | reverse complement strand
AGGTCTGTAGATGAACGACGGGAGGGGAAGTAAGGTCATATCGTGAGCGCCCATTTTGGAGTTTCGAAGTATGTGTGAGTGTGTGTTGTACGAGAAGAATAGAGTAGTTGTGTGAGTGAGTTAACATAAGGAAGCATAGCCATTGGCCAATTGGCCATATACCGCCATGTTGGGGTATGTGGTAAATACGCGCTACATGACCTTACTTCCCCTCTCGTCGTCCATCTACGGACCTTGCATATATTTATGATACTACCAAGATGGCCGCTTACGATTTCCTCTCACTTCTCCGGCTTCATACCCCTCGCCAACAACCTTGGTTTACGCTCCCTCCTGTTATTCCTACCTCCATGTATAAAACTCGATTAAAGCCTTTAGACTGCGACACAGCCTTTTGCATAACGCATAATACATAACGCATAAGAAAATCAACCAATCCGAGTCCTTCATTTCTCTCTCCAGGGTGGAAATAAAGAACTCTGATTGGTTGGTTTCTTTATGCGTTACGTATTATGCGTTATGCAAAAGTCTGTGTCGCGGCCTTAACGGTGCCGTGTAAACGTAGTCACTTTCAATCTATAGAGATCAGTTTCCTGTCTCTAGTCTTTATAGTTTTCTCATTCGATTTCTTTGGCTGTGTGTACGCGCGCGCAGTCTCTAGACGAGAGACGGAAAGTTATCATTGAACGTGTGTTCCAATAGTCTCACCTTAATCGACCGACCATGATTTTAAACGCCGTGTCAAGGGCAACTGCTGGCGCCTTGAGAGCCACTAAACCTTCTCTTTTGCAGAATGAAATGACAAAGGTTTTGGGCGTTCTCGCCATCAACAGTAAGTATATATTACGCGATTTAACTCTATGGAAGTAATCTCCGATTGCACTGCAGCCGTAACATCGTCGACATATTTGTCATCTGCCCTCTATTTTTTACTTTAATGACAAATTCCATGAGAAATTGGGCAATTTTAAACGGTCTTTGGCTACAATAATCGATATATTCTGGATTTCATACAAATTATTCAAACGAAAAGAATAATTCATCGATTATATAATCAGCGGTCGATTAGAATAAGTTTCCACTTGCCAATATGGCGACTTAAAGTCATGTGTAAATTCTGTGGATAACCATTAAATGCAATTATAAATGTGCGATTAAGCGTTTCATGGGAGTAATGAACGTAAATAGGCACAAAAAATACGCGTAGAGTGTTTAGTCTTACAGTTTGCGTTTAACGTAATAAATCAACACAGGTACTGATTCTTCTACTCTTTCGATATTTCCCTATTCAGATATTTTGAAAAATTTGTTTAAACAAACAGAATTGAATTCAGAAGTTTCGAAAGAAATTTGTTTAAATATGTTATATGTATAAATGTATTTTTATGTTATGTAACATGTTTCTCGAGTTTGCTCAATTTATTACAAACTCGAGAAACATACAAAATGATTTGGTAGTACTATTCTTGAAATTAACCGAGATGAAAATATTAACTTATGAAGCTGTATCTAGATTTATAGATAGATTTGAAGAAATGATTTTCCAAAAATGTTTTTATCGGAAAGTATTCTAGAATGTTTGGAATTTTTACCTTAAAATGCCTAGAAATAATTTGAGACAACAACATCTTGTATCAAAGAAAAGTGTCATTTAGTCACTTGTCTTTTGAGCATGTAGTTAGATGATTGTGCAACATTTAAATGGCTATTGATCAAATCATTAAATCTTAATTAACATTTGTCACACTTGAAAAATTAATAAAATAGTGTATTTTTTTATCTTTTAGATGTAGTATGACAACTTCTTAGTTATGTATATATTTTCTGAGACTTAAAATTTGTAAAAAATTTTTAATCTTTAATAGGAAAAAACTATGCAGCCAAAGCTGCAGCTGCACCTAAGGGTGGTGCGCAAGGAAAAGTAGTTGCTGTCATTGGTGCTGTTGTTGATGTACAATTCGACGATGCTCTTCCACCTATTCTTAATGCTTTGGAAGTACAGAATCGTACACCTAGGCTGGTACTCGAAGTTGCCCAGCATCTTGGAGAAAATACAGTGCGCACCATTGCTATGGATGGTAATATTTTTTAGATATTATAAAACGCAGTATATAAGAGGTTTGCGAATTTTATTCGCAAATCAAATTTCTGTGCATTGAATTTAACGGAAGCTTTATTAAGAGATAATATGTTTGCAAATAAATACAAATTGACTTTTAGCAGATTCAGCGATTATTCTCTCGTATTTGTAGGTACGGAAGGCTTAGTACGTGGGCAGAATGTGTTAGATTCCGGATTTCCTATTCGTATTCCTGTGGGAGCTGAAACTTTGGGCCGTATCATCAATGTCATTGGTGAACCTATTGATGAGCGCGGTCCCATTCCCACGGACAAGCTAGCTCCTATTCATGCAGATGCTCCTGAATTTGTAGACATGTCTGTCGAACAAGAGATTCTAGTCACAGGCATCAAGGTCGTGGACTTGCTGGCTCCTTACGCCAAAGGTGGAAAGATCGGTAAGACATACATTGAAATAGAATTTGAACTATGGAAATTAAAAAAAAAGAAAATCGGATTTTTTAACTACATTGAAATAATCATTCACGTTAATATTGGTTATTTACGAATCGCTTCGACATCATGTAGGCCTATTCGGTGGTGCTGGTGTCGGCAAAACTGTACTTATCATGGAATTGATTAACAATGTGGCCAAGGCTCACGGTGGTTATTCGGTATTCGCTGGTGTGGGTGAAAGAACCCGTGAGGGTAACGATCTTTACCATGAGATGATCGAATCCGGTGTCATTTCTCTGAAGGATAAAACCTCGAAAGTAGCGCTAGTGTACGGACAGATGAATGAGCCGCCTGGCGCTCGTGCTCGCGTAGCTCTTACTGGACTCACTGTCGCTGAGTACTTCCGTGATCAGGAAGGACAGGATGTACTGCTATTCATTGACAACATCTTCAGATTTACTCAGGCTGGTTCCGAGGTAATTAGATATAATTTATCAATTATATATATATATATATATATATATATATATTGTATATATATACATACATAAATACATATATACAAGATGTTTGATTAGTATATATCACTTGCCAAGTAGGTAGGTAGAGGGGATTAAATTGAATAAAAGTCTTTTACCATGTGTGATGATTATAAAGTTATTAATTAAGAAAGATTTGCAAATTAGTGTGTATACGCGCCATTCGGCGAGAAAAGACAGCCAGCGTTTATTGTTGCTAACGCGCGAAGACCTAGTGTCATGCCTCATGCATTGTTGACAAATTGCTCCTTCCAATGCTTTGACGCACATCCATGAATAATAATTTCAATTTTTGGGTTTTCTCTTTTCGTCGAATGGCGCGATGCACGCTGATTTACAGATCTTTATTAATTATTTATTGTTATCGCAAAACGATAAAGGATTTTTCTACTCAATCCTTTAATTAATCCTCTAATCAATTGAATCCGCCTTTTGCCTATAATGCCTATGATGAGCAACCGGCATCTCTGCCTGGTGAGTGATACATTTATTATTAAACACCTGTATCCAGAAATATTTGTAGTTGTCTGTTATACTCTCGTGCGTTCAGAAACTTCACTCGGGTAAAATTTCTATCTTTCTATCTTTGTTACTTGCTGAGAATTGAATAAGGACAGAAGGACAGAAATTTCACTTAAGTGAAGTTTCTGAAACCTGTATATATAGATTTTTAGTTTTGATAATACAGATATTTTGCTTGCACTTTTGTATAAATCCCATATGACTTTTGTACATATTGCAGTTGACTCTAGAAATTGTGTAAAAATATTAAAAGCATATATATATATTTCTCTACCGATTGAGCTAACATAATACGTACCTAAATACATATATCATGATGTATATATACTTTTAAACGTAAACAGGGATCATGCAAGCTGCATAGCCTTGCATTTTTTCGAATAATTTAGATCTATCGTAAAATATCTTTCAATCTGTATTTTTATTTATAATATGAAAGAGATTGATTTAAAAAAAGACAATTCTACGTAAGAATGTAAACGAATCACTTATCAAAATAACAAAAGATTTCTATTTCTGCCAAAGTTAATCTTTGTTCCATAAGTCAACTAAATATTTTTAAACTCTTTTTAATGACTGTTAATATATCTTTGTTAATATATCTTAAACATTTAATGTGTGCGTATTTTTTAGGTATCTGCTTTGTTGGGTCGTATTCCATCCGCCGTAGGTTACCAACCCACGTTAGCCACCGACATGGGTACCATGCAGGAACGTATCACCACGACAAAGAAAGGATCCATCACTTCCGTTCAAGCTATTTATGTGCCTGCTGATGATTTAACAGATCCCGCTCCTGCTACCACCTTTGCTCATTTAGATGCTACAACCGTATTGTCACGTGCCATTGCTGAGTTAGGTATGTATTTTTTTTTTTAGAATTGCATCTATCGCGATATTCCGTAATCTTTCACGCTATTTATTGGGAATATAGGTATTTATCCAGCTGTTGATCCTCTCGACTCTACATCTCGTATCATGGATCCTAACATTATTGGCATGGAACATTATAACATCGCCCGTGGTGTACAGAAGATTCTCCAGGATTATAAGTCACTGCAGGATATCATTGCAATCTTGGGTATGGACGAATTGTCAGAAGAAGATAAGCTGACGGTTGCACGCGCACGTAAAATTCAGAGGTTTTTGTCCCAGCCGTTCCAGGTGAGAGTAAACAGTTAATGTATTTTGTACGTAATGTGTATATATTTTGTGTTTGTGTGCGCGCGCGTAATTATGTGCGTGTATGTGTGTATATATACACACCCACAAAATGACAAGATAATTTATAAAAAGTAACACTAATGTTTCAGGAATTAAAACGATTTCTAGATTGTATCAAAGGAATTGTATCAAATTTATATATATATATATATATATTTTTTTTTAATAAATTATCTTGTCATTTTCCTTATATTTATGTTCTTCAAGGGATGCAATATTATAAATACATTTATTTAAATTTGCGATTTTTGTTTGTTGTTTTTTTGGAATGTTTTTCTACTCAAATTTCTTGTGGCAAAATATTTCAAAATTAAGATCCAGTTTTTTGTTTGTTAAGTAAGCGACTTTTATTCGAGCTAAATTCAGCATTCTATCTTGTTATGTAATATTATGCAATACGTTAAAAAACCGATCATGTCATTCTAGGTCGCCGAAGTGTTCACCGGTCATGCCGGCAAACTAGTACCACTACAAGAAACCATCAAAGGATTCCAGAAGATTTTGGCTGGAGAATTGGATCACTTACCAGAAGTAGCGTTTTACATGGTCGGTCCGATCGAGGAAGTAGTAGCGAAAGCAGAATCATTAGCCAAACAATAAATTAACTTACAGTCAATGTAAAAGCATTGTTAAAACTTTATTCGATCACCATTCATTTGTCGAGAGTAACTTTCCAATGAAATTTGCATTCTCTTGTAATTTTTTTCATATCACAATTCCTTAGCCGAGATCTAAATGAACAAGTGCTAAAATTTTGAGCAAAAAAAGTATAAAAGATAAGCGCAAAAATAAAAATATCATCAAATTCTTATTGTAACATATAACATGAATTACTATAATTATTAAACTTCTATTATAATTACTAAACTTGAAAAGTGTTTTATTTTTTTCATTACAAAGGCGTTCATGAGAAAATTAGGCATGAATGTATTCAGTCAGAACATTATTATATGCTACTACTAGACTTTCTCCACATCTGCTCGATATGATCATGTTATTACCATTTAACATATACCGCAAAATTATAATGTATATGTTAAATATTAATAAAAATTTTACAAAAATGTCTATTATATCTTGTTTTTATAATTTTCAGTTGAAATTTAAAAAATAATTGATACATATAATTAAAAATTTAAATAGCAATACGATAAATATAAATTAAAATAAAATCACATATCCTTTTTTGAGAAGAAAGCGCATAAATGATTATAATTATTTTTCTTCGTCAAAATCAATCATTGGTTGTTCCACTTTATAGACTTCTTTTAATACCTGAAAAAAAGTTTTATTAACTTTATAACTTTTATTTCTAATGTTTTCCTACAAACTTCAATATATGCCCAATAAATCCTCAATTTATTCTGATAACTTTATTACAGAATACCTATACAAATATTTATAAAATAGATTTTATATGTAAAACTAAAAAAGTAACAAAGAATCTTATTATCCATTAAAATTAAAATTGATTTAATTCAAATTTCATAGTAAATGTTTTAAAGATTTCAACTTACTCTCCATTGTTTCATATTTAATGATGCAACATTCTGAATACCCATTTTATCGCCAGAGTGTTTTTCTTGTGAATTTATTTCTTTGCGACATGGTTCCACAACGAGACTTCTATGATCTGAGATGATAATAATCAAATTTTGTTAACAAGAAAAAAAATTTATATTTATAGTTGAAAAGATAAAAGTATACCTTTTTTTAATTTCACAACTCCATCTTTTACAAGGAATGATATATACAACATATTTCTGATGGTCCTTCCAAAGTCGTGAGGATGCAAAATCAGTTGAAAGAAATCGAGAGGTTTTTCTGTTTCTTTACAGTAACATGTGATTAATTTTTTAATCTTTCTCACAGTACGTTCCACACTATCTTCATCCTTTGTGTTTGCACATGGCACTATTTTATCAGGTATCTTCATTGCAGCTTGTGGTACTGCTTTTTGCTCAGATTTCTTCCTAATTATTGTTTTCTTCTCTAAAGGATCTAATGTACCTGAAATGAAAATTACAAGAAATTTGATTAGATTCTTGAACATGTATAGATATAGACTGAAAATTATTTGATGTCTAAAAAAAATATTCAGAGATATGCGCGTGCGCACGTGTGTGTATACAAGATAGACTCAAACTTTCTGGTCTAACTTTGAAATCTTATAGGAAGATTAGGAAGTTTAATTTTGAACAAAAAATTTGGATCGAAAAATAATCCCTTAAAAAGTTAGCGTCCAAAAATCTATGAAATTACGATCTTTTAACACATTTTTACAAATATTTGGGAAAGCATTTTAACAAAAAGTACTGAAACAAAAGTTATATAGAATTAAAGTTATAGAGAATTAAAATATCTTTCAAATGAAACCACAATATTACGTTCCATAGATTTTGAGATAGCCAGTTTCAAATGTACAAAAAAAGTGATTTTTCGGTTATTGATAATAAAATAAAAACAATGCAGAAAAGTAAAATTTTTTAGTGAAATAACCAACAGGAAAGATAAACATAGAAATTAGTTAGGGTCATAAAAAGTATTTTGAAAAACTCAATCATTGATAGTAAAAAAAATAATTTTTTATACATTTGAAATTGATTATTTCAAACTATTGAATGTGTTACAATCATTTTATCAATCTCAGATAATCTGATTCTTGTCAGATAATTTAATTCTCTATAACTTTTTTTTATCTCTATAACTTTTTTACTGCTTACTTTTTATTAAAAAATGCATATTTTTCCAGATATTTGTAAAAATATATTATAAAATCGATTTCAAAAATTTATTAGCGCTAACTTTTTAAGGAAGTATTTTTCAACCCGTGTTCATAAAAAATTTTTTTGTTCAAAATTAAATTTCCTATAGATCTCAAAGTCTGGCTCGAAATGTTCTTATCTTGTATATGTGTATGTATATATCAGGGTATCCCGAAGCATTATTTAGCGGTGTAAGTATCCAATGCTCATGAGATTATCAAGATATTAATGTTTAAGTCAGACGAGAGAATGATAGCGCGCAAAGATAAGCGATGCTCGGTCCAGAGTATCAAATATTGGCTGCCGCCCCGTGGCGAAGAGAAGGATAGCGCACCGTTGTCCATGGTTACATCATTGGTTCTTCTTTTCGCGACGCAAGCTATCACTGGTTTAACTTTAACATTTAATAACTCGATCATTATTGCGAATATCGTATGTACAATGATATAAGATTGTTTTGTTTACCTCGATCCTTTGGATGAACATCGTATATACATATACATATATACTGTGTATGTCGTAGCCAGATTACAAAATCTGTCTTTTTATAAAAACGTCTAGGCGTATATTTTATACATTGCGACTATATTCTCAAATCATAAAGTTAATCAAATCAAAAGTTAAATATATATTATTTTACCATCTAAGAGTTTTAATCGTTCTATAAAACATGCGACTCGCCTAATTGTCAAATGCAACGATTTGTATGACTCTGGCAGATTCAGTCGTTTCATGATTTGTCTGTTGTAGAACAGCCACTTATTTATAGAAAATTGATAGTTTATGTGTATTTAAAAAAATGTCAAACTTGCATAAACACATTTATTATAATTGAGGTTTTATAAAAAATGTAAATAAAATTTTTTAATGTTTCAAAAAATATTGAAAAAATAAGCATGGTAAAAGTAAAAGAAAAGAAATTAATTTTAGTATATTAAACATATTATAATTGTATTATGAAGTATAACATAAATAAAATTCTTAACTTTTTAAAATAATAATACTCTCTAACTGATAATATAATTTAGTTTGACAATTTGGTGGGTCACTTGTTAGCGTTTCATAAAAAGACTAAAAGTTCTTAGCCTGATTGTAAAATATTTCATATTTAATCATGATTTGAGAATAAGGCCGCACTTTATAAGACATTTTATAAAAAGACAGATTTTGTAATCTGATTACGACACACGCACACGCACACATACATACGCACACGAATAGATATACACATATATATTTATATATCCATAAAACTAATAATAGTATGTATGTATATATATATATATATATATATATATATTCTTGTTGTTTTTAATGCTAATAATTGCAAACAAACCTAATAGTATGCTGCTATTAGCAACTCTTTTGAACAATTTTGTTATCCGTCTTTCTAAAAGTGACCAATTCGGAGGTTGTGATTTTCCTGATGATTCTTGCAAATGTTTTACCTAAATAAAATACAGATATTATAAAAATACATATATGACAGTAACTATATAATGATAATATATAATAACTACACTAAGCAACAAAAGTAGCGAAATAAAAATTTATACCAAAATTTCACTCAATTTTAAGTAATCGTAACTTCGCGAAAATTTTTGTTGCGTTAATTTTCTTGCTTAGTGTATATAATGATAATGAGACAAAAATAACAAAAAAAACTTAGAAATAGTTATATACACGCAAATGCTCATGCAATATTTTATTAACCAATTTTAACATACATCACCTGTCAAAAGTTAACTATAAAATTATAATTAATTAATAATATAAATTAAAAGAAACTGGCCCATATTCAGAACGCGTTTCTAAAGATGTCAGCGTGTTTTTATATCTTTCTATTCTTATTTTACGTTTACAGAGTGATAAAGATAGAATAATGAATAAAAACGCGCTAACATCTTTAACAACGCGTTCTGTATACGGGCCACTGTATATAAAATTAAAAAATATTCCACTAAAATATGATTTAAAAATCTAATTCATGTTTTACTCAATATTTTTTTGTAATTAAAAAGTGAATAGGTATAATATTTATCATAATTGTGATTAACATGGCAATAAGTTAAAAAATGGACTAGTTATAATCTTTTTTCCAAAACTGAGTTATAAAATTATTTTGAAAGATAGAAGTTTTGTAAAAAAAATAAACTTATAATTGTATTACTTAGATTAATAAAAAAAAGATTAAATATAAGACTGTCTACTTTGATGAGAAAAATAAATAATACTCTTTACTCTTAAAGTATCTAATACTTTTTTTATCTTAGAAAAATATTATTATAGAGAAAATTTTATATTTTGTATTTTATTAAGCAATGAATAAAATAATAAATGTCAAACAAAATAAAATATATATCAGCAAAATAATAGATTATAACGTAAACTATAAACTTATGTTTGATTTCATTTTAATAGACATATAGTAGACATTCTCAATTAATGATCTCACATTTTTGTTCAGTAGTACAAATACATAAGTATAGATAAACAATTACAATCTTTAGCAAATTTACCAATTTTTCTGAAAAGTCGATGTGATCATAATCACGCATTCTCTTTGTCAATGAGACCGTACAAGTTTTTAGAACTTTGGAAGATAACGTCATCATTTGTGAATCAATAAGCACCTCTTGCTGATTAGAGACTAAAAATATCATTAAAATACACATTAATATAATAAATAAAATAAATTATACATACTCAATTTTCTAAACTTTTCGAATTACAATATTATTTGTTTTAATGCATGATAATGTTTGATTAGAACAATCAAACATGCACAATTTTAAAATTATATCTTGCATTTGTTTGCATGTGAGTCATGCTATATTCAATTAAATAATGTAATTTTATTACAGAGATCTATTGGCATATGTTCTTTTGTGTTGGTTCATTAACAATTTAAAACAAACTGTAAAACTATATTTTTATTCGGATCATTTTTAAATGGAACGTACCTATAGTGGACAATGTTAGCATCGCATAATGCGACTGGGCAAAGCTGTGTAAAATGGTTTATTAGCGGACAAATGATTTATTAGCAAACAAACAGTGTAGACCTAGTTGTCTTCTAATTCTTTTTCATACAAAACTATGTCCATGCTATACGTTTTCACGTTGTTAAGTGCGGAGCTCTCTAATTATGTTATAATTATTTACGCCCGCGCGTTATTATTAAATCTCACAACTTCTACATAGGTTTACAACTTTGTCAAATCACAACCACCGCTAATAAAACATTTTACATGGTTTGCCCAGTTGCGTTGTGCAATGCTTGACATTGTTCGGACATTTCTCGGGCAATATCAACACTGCCCGCTATGCAGATTTTGCCCGTAACATATACTTAAAAAAAATCATAACTTTAAGGATTTCTGGGTACCTTTTTCTTGTATACTTGTTTCATAAGTAACATAGTCGGCTTCGTTTATTGCTTCATCTAGCTTATTTATCGTAGAATTATTAATCACTTCTTCTGCAAAATATTCATTATTTGATCATGTGTAGGGCAGAAGATAAAAGGAAAAGAAGATAAAACAATTTTTCTTACGCAAAATCAGTGTCTGCTGCAAGGCACGTTTCAAGCAAGTTTTACGTTCCTTGGAAGATCTTGCGTTGGAGGAATTTGGGAAATCCATATTTTTACTTTTTAACATTTTGACAAAACGTTTGAAACTTCTTCAACAATTTCTTCCGATAAGAAATAACACTGAATAATACCTTCTGTATATACAGATGAGGTTCAGGTTCAGGTAACGTATATCATTGGGTGCATCCAGGAGCACAGCCGCTCACTAAGCGCTCAGTGAGCTCTAGCATCTTATTGGCATATTCCTTTAGATCTAAAAATATACACCAATTAGACGCAAGAGCTCACTGAGCGCTCAGTGAGCGGCTGTGCTCCTGGATGCACCCAATGTATATACAGATGAAAAATGGAATCATAATTCTAAAGAGCGTTTCGTTTCATGCATGACGCGCATGATGTATCATTTAAGGCCCTTGCACAATGCCAGGCAACACGACGCAATAGGAACAGAAATAAGGAATCCAATTGGTCGAAACAGAATTTTCGACCAATTGGATTCCTTATTCCTGTTCCTATTGGTCCAAAATTCTGTTTCGACCAATTGGATTCCTTATTTCTGTTCCTATTGCCTGTTGCATGGTATTCTCTTAGAGCATATATACCTGGAGGGGGAATGCTGCCTGCAAAGTGTGGCCAAGATCTGTGCGAGAGAGAAAGATATAGAGTCCTATTCGTCTTCTATGCGCATGCGTTGAAATTGACAGACGAAACGTGACTTATAGCGTTTTTCATTGGGCAGAACTGAGTGCGTACTGAAAACTCGTAGAGTGCGGGACGGTACTGCCCGAGTGTACCGCTAGTGCAAGTTTCTATAATCATCATCGTCACTACTGGATGATGATGAGAGGAAATCAAGAATTACTTGCATATTTTGCTCATTTAAAACGTCTATTCCACTTCGCGTGCATATTTTGCACGCAACCGACACCGTCTCTTGCAGTTCGTGCCATATTTCTGCATGAATTTGGCACTAGATTTGTCAATGAAACAGTGAGCACGATCTTCATGCGCACTGAAATCCCCAATGAAACATGTCATCCGCGGCTAGTGCGCACCTAGTGCGCACCAGTTCCGCCAATGAAAAACGCTATTAGACGATATAGGTTATAAAC
>VBVQ01005254.1:0-12277 GCA_011636635.1 Tetramorium simillimum | reverse complement strand
ACCCGGGGCAGGGCTCGGGGAGATCCTCGTTAACGATACCGCGTTATCGGTCGAGAAATCGGCCGATCGTTACGGCAGATTCAGCGCGGCCGGCGCGTCTAAGACGTAGAAATTAGAATGTATTCATCAAGCGGCGGAATTTTAACGGGCCTGTATATTAATTAGCGACGGGAGGCCGATCCGTGGAGGAAACGAAGCGAGACCCGCGCTCCCTCCGGGGCCTTATTAACCCCGTCGTGTACGGACGGCCCCCGGTCGAATCCGTCAGTCGCGAGTGGTTAATTAGTAATTAGCGCAGGCGGACGATAACCGATCGATCGACTCGGAAGCGACGGTGATCGATCGATCGCTCGTCACGACTTCCATTCTCCGCGCGAAATCCGACAGTAATTAAATATTGCGTTACGTGTCTATCAACGCCCGCGTGAGAAATTCACTTCCTTACGCGTATAATAATTCGTTCCTGATTATATTCCCGGAAAACCGTGTTACGAAATCGAGAGGCTCTTTAGAAAATATTAATATAAACGACTTGAGTAATCATATTTCTCTCCATAAGGATACATCACGAATATCTCTCTTCCGCAAAATTCCATTGCAAAGTACTTGGAAAAAATCCTAAAAATAAAATGTTGAAAATAAACGCATATATTCTTCTTTCTCTCGTTCCCAGCTTCCCGATAGTTTGCGCTTTCCGAGCCGATCTGGAGAAAGAAAGAGAGAGAGAGAGAGAGAGAGAGAGATCGATCGACGGACATAAAAATGGCGACCGGTGCAAGCTTATCCTCTCTTCAACGAGCAGGTAGAGCACCGTGTTTGGCATCGATAGGAGGGATACATCGAGGACGACGTCGCGGTCACGTCAATCGATAGCGGCCGTTCGATAGCCGTGGGCGAGGGCCCATCTCCTCCTCCTCATCCTCCTGCAGCGCGTACTTCCATCCGCGCATAATCATCGGCAATAAATCTCGGGTTGCATAAGTGTAACGAGAGATACGGGATCGCAACGCACACAGCCCGAAGCGAGGCGCATCGTCGGCCGGCGCAGCAACGATGCAGTGCCCGAGTACGCGATCATGCACCGGGAATCGTGAGAGAGCGCGGGGAAAGTTCGAACCGTGAAATTCGCCCGACGGGAGGACAACGGCGTTCCGCCAGCGATCCTCTCTGATCTTGAGATTACTCAGTTTCAGCACCGCGATCCGACATTTAAATCTAAAACGAAATGCAAAGGGAAAGATACACGTTGTGGAATTTCCCACAATCAACGTATGATATTTCAGAAGCGTGTTCTAAAGATTAGAATCGGAAATCTTTTTTAGCAAAAAAATATGAATTCTTGATTGATTACCACACTTAAAAAGAACCATTAAATCTATTTAAGGTTGCAATTTTCCGAGCTATGAATAATCAAAGTTAGTTAACAGCGATTAAAGTCCTGCACGATTACTGATTTATTATTGCTATTACTCAGCTAATTTTTTTGTTCCTTGCAATTTAATTACGTGTTTTACTATGTGCATTTCAATTAATAATCAATTATTAATAAATATGGATGGATAAGTTGAAAATTTTGCCTAAAATTAACATTTTGTAACAACAAATACAATTAATATCATTTCGTTAAATAAATAAATTAATAATATAACAAGCGAAAAGGTGGGTTTTGAAAGTGCATCGTACAATGTATAATTATGTATCTTATTAGTAATTAAAAGTTGATATAACGTTAATTTATTACTATTAACCGCGTTACACTCTCAAAGCTCACTTTTCGCTTGTTACTTGTTAATTTTATTATCGAAAATCCTTAGTTAATTAATTATCCATTTATTTCAATTAACTATGCTTTATGAAATAAATCAGTTAATATATAACTGCGAAATATCTTTCTTTCATTCATGTTAATAATATATGAATATATATACACACATACAAAAGACTTTCTGAATATCTCTTTCTTTCTCTCTTAGTCTGATTCATAATATTTAATCCTGGAAGAAAATACAGAAAGGCCAGACTTCCAATTCTGTTGAAGAGATATTTGGAAAAGAGATAGAAGGAAATATAAAATAATATATCTAAACATTAATAATTTTCTACTGTGTTCTATAGATATCAATTTATTTTCGTTTAGAAACTTGAATAAAAATATTTTTGTTACCCTTTTCTTTCTTTATAGTTTACCTATAAAAATTTAATAAATTATAACGCTTTATACTAAAAATATCATTTAAATAATAAATAATATAATAAATCCTATCTTCGCAACGTTTTGTATTCTCAGTTATAGTCTTTGAAAATTCTACGTACAAAGTGTTTGGTAAAAAATGTAGAGAATTTTATATTTTTATCAGATTTGTAGATAATCTCTCTTTTGTGTGCGAAAATCAGATTATCGTTATTCATCATCTTTTACCGAACTTACTGTGAATTATTTTCTATCTCTTTTATTATTTACGTTCGCGTGCGAGATTGCTTTATAATTTTCAAGCACGCGGTGTTTTTCGCAATTAGAATTCTGTCATATAAGACACCGAGACTCGCAAATAATTGACATGTAACGAGTTTCATTTTGTGTTTGCATAAATTTGTTCTTTTTTGTGCAATATATAAATGCACAATAACTAAATAATATATGTAATACATTCAAGAAATCAAAAAATAAAAATCAGTATCACTTCAGCTGTAAAAATAACAGATATGACGCTGTAAAGACAATTACGAGATTAATTTCGAATTTTACTCGATATCGTTGATTGACTTTGATCGCGTATAATTCGAAAATTATTACAATCTCAATGTTTTTGTATTAGAAAAACTCACATCAAATCTCTTCGAATTAATGTCAGAATACACTATTAAAGTATTGTATCTTTCTGTATTGGTATAAAAAATCTGAAGTATAAAACAATACATAAAAATATAATCTAAATAATAATCATTTACAATAAAAAAATGTGATTGTACTGTTTCAAACAAATAATAAAACGTAACATCGATCAGTAACAAAAATTCTGAAAATTCTTAGAACTCGATCTTCTGCAACTTTCATCTCTTCGAGAAGTAAAACAATCCGACTACAATCGTTAAGGAATTTCTGCGTAAGGACTTTCAGAGGTCTTGCGGGGGTCTCCTTCAATTTCGAGGACGAGGAGAGAGAACGAGGGCGCCCCTCCGAAGGGCGCTTCTCGGGGTCGCGCGATTATGCACGCGCGGGGTGCAATTAGCAGCCAGAGCCAGGATGCGCGCCGTTAACGGGTGTCTGAATAGAAACAATCGGGTGTATGCACAATGGAGGGAGCCACAACGGACCCGCCACTTAACCGAGCGAACTACATCGCGCTTGAGAACGCGCGCGCGGTATAGCTGTGATATTGTGCGTATCGTAAAGTACGCGCGACAACGAGCCCGGATCGCTCCTCTGATCCCACGTTTAATTACGCGGCCACAATCTTTCTAATCTCGACAAACGATTGAATATCAGAGGCAGCAAGGCAACGTAGATCGATACCGCTGATTAGGACAAAGTACTTAACAGCTAGCTGCTACCGTGGAATCTCAAATTAAGGGACCAACGAATTTTCTCCCATAGTTCTTACAATTTCATGTAAATGCTTACCATTTTAAATATTCGCGATTCTTTTCACTTATCGTTAGAATATTTATAAATAAATAATAGGAAATGATGTAATATCGCAGCTCGTCCCGTTGCATCCGTCAGCTCTCCGAATAATCTACGGTCGAGACGACCGATTTGTTATCTGAGCACCGAGCGCCGAGCGAGAGCATTAGCGTGTCTATCATCAATGATATGAGTGCCTATCGTATGAAAATCACAACGGCGAGCGACTTTGGAAAAGTCACAGCGCGCTATCGGCGAGCGCCCGCGCGCGCAGATATTTTAATGCGTTGCAAATCGACAGATATCACCATCGGCGACATAAAGTTTATCGCAAGGCTAACGACAAATCGTAATCTGCACTGCATACCGACTTGGTATCGCCGATAGAGAGACGAGAAAGAGAGAGAAAGAGAGAGAGGGAAGGATCAGTTTATTGTTCTGGGGCAAGCCCCGCTGGAACACATTACAGAGATAAAAGCAAAATGCAAGCGATATACAAGACACTGCATGATAAACAAATATCACCAACAGAGATTGAGAAGAATAGAGAAAAAAAAATCAGGAGACACGAAAATATATTAAGAAAAAAAGAAGTGTGAAGAAGTATATGATGCAATTATCTGAAATGACGGAAATTCCAAAAGTTACTCAGAATTATGTAATTTGAAAGATATAATAGCAAGTGTCCTGCTTAAAAAATTACGTTTAGAGATGTTTTTGTGTTCCAAACTATTAAACCTTAAATCATTTCGAATTATATAAAGATTACATAAAATAACTGTACTTAAAATAATAATTATGCTGTACTGAAAATAATTTTAGATTTTTCAAAGAGATTAAAGAAGCTTACATCTCGAGTGAAATTCGCAAAGTTACTGAATTAATCTTTTAACTTTGATGATCATCTATTCTCTTATTTAATTAGGATATTATTTATTTACTCTAATTTTTTAAAGATAAGAGCACGATTCTCCTCGAAAAATTCGCTTTCCAGCGATAACTTTAATCCTTTCCGACGCGTTTACGGATGGCTCGTTAGAGTCGCCGTCACCATCAGGCGGTTGTTTAGCACTTTTATCTATGCCACTCGCATAATGAATAGCAATTACTTTCCGGTGATCGGACATCGAAAGCGGATGTCGACTAGCCGTGAAATAATGAAGTTTGGCCGTTGATAATCGACGACGTTTGGAAAAAAATATACTCACTAGTTTAAATTGCGGCAGCCTTATCCTTATCGATAAAAATCTACGCTCTTACGTCGTATTTGATTTCAGACTTACCTGCAACATAAAAAATGCAAATTTAATTAGCACGAATCGTTAGCAAAACGGCACGCTTCATAATTATTTCAAATAATACAATACGATGCGATATAAATTTCTTGAACGAAATAAAAGTCGTATCAAAACAAGTCGGATTTTTATGTGTAACTCCTAAGTCTTTCGCAACATTTCGCAAACTACGCAAACAAAGCTCTAAAGGCGCCCCGCAGAGAGAGGAGTCGAAAGTTTAATATCGCCGTATCATCTGGGATGTATATGGCTCTATACATTTTTTATCATTATTTTGGAACCGATTATCAAGTGTATAGCGCGCACTACGCGGAACGAGGCGAAGTTTGAAGCGATAAAGCACCGCGGCTGATATGTATTGCTGACCCAGAGGATCGTTAATTATCACTCGGCGAGCATCGATAAGCATCGACGGTGGCGACGCATTTACCGTATCGCAGGGTATTTTTAAACCGCGTTACGCCTGTTTATTCCGCCGATCGGAAGTCGCGGCGTGCATGCGGGCACCCGCGCTCTCGTTATCGTTATCGATTCCGCCGTCGACGACGATGTTCCCGAGGAGTCAGAAACGGAAACCTCGCGGTGCTCATAAGTGCTCGATGTATGCGATCGCGACTCGAAATCGAGTCAACAGATTCGCGGTCGGCAGGTCGCCCCCGACCATTCTGTCCGTAAGTCGTCCGCATTAATCGCTCTTGAAAAGAATTTCAACGTAGGAAAATCTTACTTTACTTCATTAGCATAGATTATTAATATCAGTTCGTGTGAGGAACCTTGATTTTAAAAAGACCCTAAAAAGGCTCCTTCTACTCATTGTTCTTCATGGTACTTATTTTCTCCGTCCACTCTATGTGACAGTTTTTATTATATATGGTGTCACGAGGTTCTCGAACCCGACTGGGCGCACAGATACGCGTCTTTAGCGGAGAAAGGGTTAATAAATCCCGCAAGCGACCGACTCGTAACTCACTCGCCGGGCTATAACTCGAAATAGTTGGCGTGGCTTATCCGACGCCGATCGGCCGTCGTTACACGTTGCGCCGCGACACGCTAAGAAGGATTGCACGATCACTTAAATGCAAATTAATATTAATTTTACCAAGAGCTCAGCGTGAAATTCGAACCATATACGGAAAATATTTTGTATCAACATTATAAAATGCATTAAATGATATTGCTGTTAAATTGCGTGACGAATTTTCCAATGAAACTTTTTATATAATAGAACAAAATTATAGAAGAATTTAATGATGTTTATAGTTGAAATAATAAAAAAAAACATAAAGAGATAAATGTTAATTGAGATCGAAGGAAAATAATATTCCTCAGCGCAAAAAGTAAAGTATCCCATGTTTCCTTTGTTTGCAAATTAGTGAAAAATGCGCTGAATAATAGCACGTGACGAGGGTTTCCGCAACGTGTAACCGCGACTGGACGAGTCGCACCTGTTGCAGTGAGCGAGGCGGTCGGGGAGTTCGGCGATCGATTATTTAGCAACAAGCCGCAGAAATTGGAAGGTTAATTTCGCCCGCTTGTTTACGCTCGTCCGCGATAATTTCGTGCCCCTTCCCTCGACCGTTCCCACCCTCGCGAGGGACACGCACCCTCGCACCCTTTGCACCGCGGCGAGAAACAAGACGTTGTACTTTCCGTATCGAGACAAGCAAGAATGTATAATAGACACAATTTTGGCAATCGAAAAAGATATAAAAATAGAAATTTTGGATATAATAAATTATAAATAATAAATCTATATATTATAAATTACGAAGACAATTTACATAACGATAACTTTATAAAATAAATTAATAAAATTTTCGGCCAATTGCATTAATATTTTCATTTGTGATACAAATTTGACATATTAATTTTGATACATCCGGCTTCTTCCAAATTAATTAAGAATATCTCGCGATTCACAATCATCCTCATTGAATTTTATTGACGGCTGAGTGTTACCCTCAAATTCACTCGGGAGTCAATAAATCTTTTTTCCTTAGAACGGGGTGCAACTCTGTGCGGCCCTGAGCCTCGTGTTGGCGTCCACGGGGTGTATCGGAAACCCATGGGAAAGAAAGAATCCGCAGGAAAGTCATCCGGCGGTATCCGATGGGACCATCCGATACCATCCGCGCCGGGCCCGGCATATAAAACTACACGGCTATCTTCGCAATCTGATGCCGCACGAACCAGTTTTCGGTGCGCGGGACCGGATCTTTCTGCCAGGAGGATCCGGCCAAGAAAACCGACTCTCCGTGCGCCTTTTTTCCCTCAATCCACCCTACTCCCCCCCTTTCTCGGTCTTCCCTCGTCTTGTATTACTTTTGACATGTTAACTTGAAGTACACTTAATTCATACACTTTTTTTTTCCTCAATCTCGTTTTCTCTTCATATACTTTATATATTGTTCTGTGTTCACTTTATCTTTCTTTCTCTCTTTATTTAAAAAAGATTAAAGAAGGAAATATTATATAGAGACAAGTCGAACATTCCAAGAACAGAGCAAATTGGTTTCTCCTAATTATATACAACTATCTGTCTCTGTCTGCATCCACCTCCCGCTCCTTCCTTGTTTGCTCTTGAGAGCGTAGAAATACTTGCGAATCGGGATTGCCGATCGATCGATTGATCGCCAGGAGAAAGCGAATCGTGCGCGTTCCTCGATCGAAAGTCGAGGAATTGCCGGATATATATTTTTTTTTATTAAAAAAAAATCGCAGGCAATCCCATCCTCTTTGACACAATTCTAACAGTAAACTTCAAATTCCATTTTGATTAATTACTTTTAATTTCAATTATTTATTTCTAATAATCAACTTTCGTGTCTAAATTTTTGTAATTTCGTTTAATTTTACCGGCTCCATTGTACCAACCAATTTATCTTCTGTAATCTTTTTCATCGTCTGATCTCGGACTTTATTTGGAATTTAACGAAAAATGCGAGGTATGAATAGCGGTCGACCGAGGGAGAAGACCTGAATCCGGTCTTTTTCCATTAGGCTACGCGAATGTGATGACCGATGGACGAGGCCGATGTCGATAACGTGGTTATCGAGTGATCTGGGGGCGTCCAAGTGTTATCGCAACGGCGATAAGCCGCGGCCGCCGAGCGATATGCCCGTAATCTCATCTGACCCAGGGCCCTCTTCCACATCTCGAGTATTTATCTGTTCTGCGACCAGCATTCTCCGGAGAGCACGCTATTCATTATTTATTCTTCTTACAAACTATTGCCCGTTGAAAAAAATCATCGTGATCGAAAATCGTGATCTCGAATCAACGCGACATTCGTAAAAAAGATGAAATTTCTAGTCCGTGAAAGCCTTTTCTCTTTAATCAACTTTATGTCTTAATACAGAGTGCTGAAATTTATCTCTCGCATTTTATTTTATTGATCGTAATGTTATAATTTTATTCGTGCGTGTTGGGTTTGCTCTTCATCCCTTGATACTATCTTTAATTATATATTATAGATAAGATATATATTTTTTTTTTCATTTAATACAGTGCGATTTCAATTTGTCCTCTGAATTAATTGCTTTATTATGGCGGACTTAATGCAATTAATAATTGATAATTTCTACCGATTAGCTGCATCTTCGTCGACGCGAATGCACCTCGGTGCAGCGCTTATCGTCTCGTTTCCGCGTTTAATCGCGGCGACGTGTTTTCGAGACTCTGGACCGACCGAGTGGAGTTGCATTCACCGAGATAAGGAACCGAGTAAGAGGAAAAAAATCATTCGATATCCCGCTATCGATCGAGGCATCGCGCTCTACGTGAACTTCGGTTTTTCGAGGCGATAAACTCCCTGCGTCACGGGAGAAAAAAACAGAAGAAAAAAAAAAGGAGAAGGAAAAAGATATAGATTCAGAAAGGCGAGAGGAGAGATTGGATTTAAATTCTCGGAAATCTTCTAAAATCTGTGATTTGCTTCTCAAATGGCCACCGTCTATTTCTGAGAAATTGGTCTTATCAAACGTATCCTTCGTAAAAATTACGGTTGGAATAACCCATACTCCATGTGCAACTCGCAATCTTAATCTTAATGACAGATGTGATCTCCACGACTAACTTGCGGTCAATCTTTTCTCGACAAGCACAAACGGCGAATTGCGCAAGACACTCCACATTATCGTACGAAATACTTTTATATGTAAGGTCGGCAAGATCTCATCGGGACGAGTGCACCGATACCGGCGCGAGATTTTCGTTGAAGCGAGATCGCGATGAAACCCGATCGCGACTGGCGCCAAGGACGAGGATCAAGTTCCCGGTCGAGCGCTCTCCTCATCGTCGACCACCCTCGATCGCCGGTTTCTCGACGATTTCACGTCCCGCGACGCGATCTCTCGATCGCGACGCGCGTGCACGGCCGATCTCGCGCGATCGCTATCGCGCGCGGTCCCGCGAGTGCGAACACGCCCGCATGCCTTGTAATTTACACCCGATGGGACGATGGCAGAGAGACATATTTCTTCTCTCTGTGCAAAATGTAGTCGGTAAAAAAAAAAAAAAAGATTAGATCGATGCCAAGCGCGATTTCATGCACGATTCAATGGAGATGCCAAGTGATTAAACAGAAATAATTATTGCTTCCAACAGATACCCTAACTATGTTATAATCGGATTATAGTTATTTGTATTGCCGGAAATTCGATGTATCTGTTGCACTCCATTCATGCCGCTATTTTGCGGTAAACACGCTTGGATTGCATTTTAGACGACGAAGCATGTCGCGATCGCATTCGTTCTCAATTAATTGATCTGCTTCGATGATCAAGCGCACTACGAGATCGTATCGTCACGTAAAGCGAACTTCCCATATTTCGATCGAAGAGAAAAAGAAAATTCCCTACAAAGATATGTATAATATATAATATAATGCTGTAAATAAAATATAAAACTGAAAAGTTTTAAATATTTTAATGTTAAAAAAAATTAAATTCAATTAAAACAAATAAAAATAGCAACATAATGATATAATAAAGTTGACGATAATAATAAGAGAAAAAAGAGACGTACAAAGAAATGAAGAAAAATAAAAGAAAATGAAGAGGTGTAAAACGAGAGGCACATGAACAGAAAAAGAAAATGCAAACAAGCACATGTAGAGAAATGGGAAAAATGATACAGAAATGAAATAAATAAAAGCAAAAACATCGGCGCGTAGAGAAAAATAACGAAGGAAAAAATACAAAAGGGATAAAAGAACAAAGAGAACGGCGGAGAGGACAGGCAGAAAGAAAAATGACAGAGAGGTAACAGTAACGCGATGCTCGCGTTTATTATCGCGACATTCCGCGCGATTATCCCGCGAGCGAGGCGTTATCGCGCGCGATCGATCGCAAGATCGATATCTCGCACAGTCCGAGCCGGCTATCGCGCCGTCGTTGTTATCGTCACGATCGATGAACGGAAGTGCATGCAACGCAACGTGTCACGTTGCACCAGTCTCTCTCTCTCTCTCTCTCTCTCTCTCTCTCTCTCTCTCCCCCCCCCCTCCTTTCCCCTTTTTCTATCGTTATCGATTCTCGTTAGCGTCTCAATCAAGAAATTACGCGATCCTGCTCAATTAAAAAATTCCACTGCATAAATCAAATCGTCAACGACATATACATTGCTTCAGTAGCATTATATTGCATTGCGCGAATCATAAAAATATTTTGTTACGCTCAGATAAATTTCTGATACCAAATGTTAACCCGCGATTAATCTTATATGCACCGGGACATATTTATTAAAAGATTTATATAAAATATATGCAACTGTGCTGACAAGAAACAAAAGACGATTATAAATTTATATTATATTTATATCAATATCTTGCGAAATCATTATGCAAGATGTAGATATATGAAATCATTATGCTAGATGTAGACATATTCAAGAAAGATAATTTAATATTAATTCTTGCATCAGGGATTATATAATCAAATCTAATAAATCGAATGAAAAGGAGATTCTACTTCACGTAAAATAAAATGAATTTATTTTAAGAAACTGTCAAATTACTTGGTAAAATTTTTGGTTAAGGAAAGAAGAGTAAATTCGCAAATTTGCGAACTCGGACTCTACGTATGTACGTAATACAGTCGCAATTCACGCTGCCGAGGGCGCGAAAGGTTAATTTCGTCGAATGAAGTTGCCAGCCACCCTCTGCAGCGGGGTGTCAGGTGAAGAGTAGCGTGTTACGTGCCAAGACACACAGAGGGGAAGGAGGCAAAGCGATGTAAAAGCGATCCTGGTGGCTCCTCGTACCCGGTGGCGAACGACCAACTGAGGGGTCGACTCGTCAGGACGAGGAGGAGGGATTAGAGGGGCATACCCGAAACGAGTGGCGGAAGTAGGGGTTGGAAAACTAACGCGGGTCAATGAAGCGACAGTCGCGTGCCCCGCATTCTTTATTGGACACGGTTTATAGGATTTTACCACCCCATTACGCCAGTGGACCTCCATCGATCAACCTCACCTCCCCCCCCCTCCCCGTCTGTGCATCGTCGTATTTCCAAAAACTGGCGCCGATCTTTTGCCTTCCGAACTGTAAGCTCGGGATCGATTGCTTATTTATAATTTAATTATGTACTCATCAATAACGTTATATTTATCAGTACTTTAATTATACATTCAATATTATATCCTGTACAATTTAATTATGTAGACTAAATTATCGAATAAATTATTTTTAATATGTGTGATATTTATGTTGCATCATGTTTTAGTACTCTAACGCACGTTTATTATCTTGTTATATTATCAACAACAAAAAATTGTATAATATTATTTACCTATATTATCATGCAGCTATGATTTCTAAATATTGTTTTATTAGAGAAGTCTTCAAGAGAAGATTAAACTCATAGACACACTAAGGCTCAAACTTCCATTGATCTGCGAAATCAACACTTTCAATTCGAAAATTCATCAGAATACTTAGCATTGACGAAATAATTAATTTTCTTTCAAGTTTTCGCCAAAGACACACCAACCATACACAATACTTCGACCATTCGATAAACCACCGTGTTACGTTATTATTAGCCGCGCCGTTGTCACCTAATGTCATTTACGCACCGTTATCTCCTTCCGCGTGCAGCTTTTCGATTTCGTGAAGGCGGCGTGTCGCAAGGTGCCGCAAAAATACGAGCCGGTCGGGCGAAGTGGAGCGTGCCGGAATGAACGGACGCGGCGTCGGTGGTGTCGGTGCCGGCGAATACGAACGTAGGTTACGTAGGTAGGTAGGTAGGTAGGTACGGGGTCGAAGCAAGCAAACCGGCGCGCCGATAAGAGCGGCGGCGAGGCGTTATCGCGATCGCCGCGCGGCCACGTCGCGCGATAACGATAACAAACTCCCCC